>CAUYQU010063112.1:0-109947 GCA_963574635.1 Cheracebus regulus
ATGCCAGATATAGGTGAAGGGGAGGAAGGCAACAAATCACACTGCCACGTGTGTACCTATGCAACAATATTGTATGTTCTTCACATGTACCCCAAAACCTAAAATGCAATAAAAAATAAAATTAAAAAAAAAAAAAAGAAATCAAAATATAAAAGTGGTTGATTTGAATGGCAGGGAGGTAGGCAATTAATTTTTATCTTCAAGGGTTTTATTTTTCAAGTTTATTTGCTAACCATTGCTCAGTCAATAAAAATGATATAACAAGCAATTAATTAAATGTTTCATCGGCTCTGTATTGCCATGTAGAATAATTCCAGCTTTAATAAAATATACCTGCAGGGTGTGGTGTGAGCCCTGCCAGCAACTGGCTTCCTCTCAGAAACTCACATCCTACTCTCTCAACCTTGCTGACCTGTTCTCTGTGCTTTCTTACTCCTCTCGTTTATTGTTGTTGTTTGTTTGTTTGTTTTGGTTTTTTTTTTTTGAGACAGATTCTTGCTCTGTTGCCCAGGCTGGAGTGCAGTGGTATGATCTCAGCTCACTTCAGCCTCCGCCTCCGGGTTTAAGCAATTATTGTATGCCTCAGCCTCCCAGGTAACAGACTGCAAGTGCCTGCCACAACGTCCAGTTATTTTTTCTTTTTCTTTCTTTTATTTATCTTTTTTTTCATATTTTTAGTAAAGACAAGGTTTCACCATGTTGACCAGGCTGGTCTCGAACTCCTGGCCTCAAGTGATCCACCTGCCTTGGCCTCTCAAAGTACTGGGATTACAGGTGTGAGCCACCACACTTGGCCCTCTCTGGGTTTTTTATGGGAGTGCCCTCAACTATCCCCACTTCTCTGTAATTCCTGTTCTTTCAAGACTAAGCTTTGGTGCCATTACTTCTGGGGAGCTTTTCCTTACCATGGCAGCCTGGGTTAGAGGCCCCTCGTTGGCATCCATGGAAGCCTGTGCTTATCTCTATCATAACATGTGATGCCTATTCTCTCATCTGATCATCTGTTTCTAGTCACGCAGTTCCTTGAAGCAGGATCTGTGCTTTTTCTATGTTTGTTTTCTTAGCATCCAACTCACCAGTACTCAACAAATTAATAAATCAATAAATTAATATTTCTTTTCTTTTCTAAGTTAGTTGGAGGGAGCACAGGAAGGAATACTTGGCTCCACAAGGCACATATCCCTTCTCAAACACATCCTGGAGGATTATCACATCCTGTTTGCCCTTCCATGTAAAGCCCAGGGATACCTACACTCCTCTGTGCTGCACAGTGATGGGACTAGCAGTGGATATAGTTCTTTTTCCTAAGAGTCTAGTGTGGACATCAGAGCCTCCAGGTGCTCATTAGCATTTTTCTAAGAATTACTTCTTGTGTGTTGTTTCTACTAGGAGGAAGTAAAACATAAACATTAAGAAAATAATGGACTGGGCAAGGTGGCTCATGCCTGTAATCCCAGCACTTTGGGAGGCCAAGGTAGGCGGATCACTGGAGGTCAGTACTACAACAGCCTGATCCACATGGTGAAACGCCATCTCTACTAAAAATACAAATACAAAAATTAGCCAGATATGGTGGTGTGTACCTGAAATCTCAGCTACTTGAGGGGCTGAGGCAGGAAAATCACCTGCACCCAGGAGGCAAAGATTACACCATTGCACTCCAGCCTAGGCAACAAAAGCAAAACTCCGTCTCAAAAAAAAAAAAAAAAAAGACAAGACAAGACAAGAGGAAAGAAAAGAAAAGAAAAAAGAAATGGCCAGGTGCAGTGGCTCATCCCTGTAATCCCAGCAAGTTGGGAGCCTGAGGCAGGCAGATCACTTGAGCTCTGGAGTTTGAGAACAGCCTGGACAACATAGTGAACTCTTTCTCAAAAAAAAATTAAAAAATTGGCCAGACATGGTGGTGCACACCAGTAGTCCCAGCTACTCGGGACCCTTAGGTGGGAGGATCACTTGAACCTGGAAGGTTGAGACTGCAGTGAGCTGAGGTCACACCACTGCACTCCAGGCTGGGCAATAGAGTAAGACTACATTAAAAAAAAAAAGAATAAGGAAAGAGAAAGAAGGAAGGAGGGAAAGAGAGAAAATGAGATAAGGCCAGGCGCAGTGACTCATGCCTGTAATCCCAGCACTTTGGGAGGCGGAGATGGGTGGATCACTTGAGGTCAGGAGTTTGAGAGCAGTCTGGCCAACATGGTGAAACCCCGTCTCTACTAAAAATACAAAAATTAGCTGGGCATGGCAGTGCAAGCCTGTAATAGCAACTAATCAGGAGGCTGAGGTGAGAGAATTGCTTGAGCCCGGGGTGCAGAGGCTGCAGTGAGCTGAGATCACGCCACTGCACTCCAGCCTGGGTTATAGAGTGAGACCCTGTCAAAAAAAAAAAAAAAAAAAAAAAAAAGACTTACTTTGGTCCAGAATCTGTGCTGGAAATGTGAATATGATGAACAGACAAGGTACTGTGCCTCTTTGGTCTTCAGAGTATATGAAACAACTAAAGCACACAAAAGTGACAAGTTCTATGAAATAGAGACTGCGAGTAAAGGCAGATTTTGGAGGAAGAGTTATAGAAACCTCAGGAAAAAGACTAAAGAGAAAATTATGTTTATGTGAAGAAACAAAGGAAGAGTTAGCATTAGCTGGGAGAAAACATTTCCAGGTAGGTATGAAAACCAGTGCAGAGACTCGGGTGTGGAAGATACAGAAGAGAGCGTACGTAGTACAGTTGGAGTGGAGAAAACAAAGTGAGGGACGAAGCTGGAGCCATGAACAGAGGCCGGATCTTCAGGATCTCTGCTGCCGTGTTGAATCGGAACACTATCCTGAGGCATCAGGCAGCCTCTGCAGGGTACTAAGCAGGCAGAAATCTGCTATAAAGTCATTGTATTTGGGTTGATGGGAAGAGGACAGCTTGTTCAATTTATCCAGATTTGGAGATTTTCAAAGCTGGTAGAATGGAAGAAAAAGGGGAAAGAGAGCTGAGGATATTGAAAATAGAGTGGTTGAAATGATGGTTCATGGAGTCTAAAGTGGGTAAGGAAAGAAATCAAGAGCAGGGCAAAGCAAAACCGAAAACAATTCTGTTGAGAGGAACCAAAGGCAAGAATTTCAAAATCAGAAACCTGTCATTAGAGACTGAGATGTTCAAGATTTCCAAGGTACAATTCCAGATGAGAACAAAGTTTGAGTGTGGCCATGGGTGTGGTAGACTAAAATGGACGGGACAAGAAGGTCATAAAGTAGAGGAGTTCAATACATGGAGAATGCAAGGTGTGGGATGGATCTGCCTTGTGAAAGCCAAGGTCACCCAAAGGAGAACAGGAGCTGAAATTGAAGAGGAAGCTTGGGAGACAGGTGGCAAAATAGTTGATGAATGAAGGTGGATATCTGGGAGGTGGTTAGGTAGCAGGAAGAGATAGAAAGGCAGAGCCAAATGATGTAGACCTCAAAGAAGCTGATGACTTTATACAAGGACAGAAGATCTATGATCTGGAGATATCAGAGGATTCCAAGATCTGACTCTGAGGTACTGAATATAGGAGAATATGCAAACTTGACCAGAGAAGACTACTGTGGTTGCAGGACATGCCAAGAGGATTCAAGAAAGTAAGAGTATTTAGGGTGGATGGGGTAGAGAGTGGAGGGATGGGAGATGGGGCTAGAGAAGGGAAAAAACAGTGAAATATTGGGGTGTAGAGTAGGCACTTCATAGTTTGCCCACTCACACAGAAACTCTCCTGAAACCTCTCCCCATGCACAAGGTCACAGAGCAGATCTCCAACCACCAAGATGATATTTCAGGAACATCTCCCTGGTCATAGCTGATTGGACCAGAGGTAGACACCCAGCCTTACGTGGACCAGCAGATTCTTTTCTGAGAATAGGAATTCAGTCAGTCATTAAATGTTTGGGGGCTGGAACATGTGACCCAAGGTGCTACAGTTAGCCACCTAGGCTGCCTATTAAGTGGACTGAGAAGCAAAGAAAGCTGGTTTGCCAATAAGGAAGATTGAAGCAGATGCTCATCAATGAGCAGAAGGAGAAACATTGAGTGAGTACCCCCAGGGGTTGGCTCTCCTTTCAAGGTCTGATCTGTATTGGTAGACACCATGGCCATCAAAACTATGATGCTGTGCTATAGAATCAAAGAAAGAGAACATTAATAATTAATGATTCAGGAGAAAAAAGAGGGAAGTTTCAGTTCCTTTGGCCTCACAGTTCTAGTTCCATAATCTTAGTCAATTCAGGCTGTTTTAACAAAGTACCATAGATGGGGGTGGTTGATAAACAACAGAAATTTATTTCTCACAGTACTTTCGAAGTTCATCTGACACACCGCAAGGGGCTCTGTTCCACACAGTCATTCAGGTACCCAGGCTGACAGAGGCTTCCAAAGTCACCCTGGACGTCCACCTGGAGCCAGATGGAGAAGAGTAAAGAAGGCACTTCTTAACCACCTCACTTCAAATTGTTACCCCTACCTAGGGAGAAAAGGGTTTGGGAAATGCAAGCCCTATAGCTGCTATACCCCAAAAGAGCTCTTCTTAATGGAAAAGGAAGCAGGGGTCATTGGTGTTTATCTTAGAATACTCAAGACTGGGTAACTTACTTTTAAGAGAAATTTATTTCTTGCAGTTTTGGTAGCTGGTAAGTTCAAGTGGTGCTGGCATCTGGAGAGTTGTCCCATGGTAGAACGGCAGAAGATAGAAGGGTGAGAAAGGGTGAGAGTGAGAAAGGAAGAGAGTATGAGAGACAGAAAGGAAAAGGGAACCAAACTTCCACAATAATGGCATTAATCCACCATGAAGTTTCCAACCTCATCCCAGTTACCTCCAGAAAGCCCCACATTTTAACACCACCACAGTAGCAATGAAGTTTGCAACACAACATCTTCCAGGGGATGCATTTAAGCCAAAGCACTCACCATCTACCTGGACTCTTCATTAGCTATCACGAAAGCCAAATGAAGAAAGCAGTTCAGGAAAGATGCAGTGATCCACTGGTTGAAATACTCTTGACTTGTCAATAAAATGAAGACTGAAGACTGCCTAGTGGATTTGACAAGGGCACCTTTGGTGGCGTTTTTGGGTCAGATGTCTGAGTGAAGCAGGTTCGAGAGAGATAAAAGGAGAAGTCGTCAAGACAAAGCATAATGAGTCTTTGGGGAAAGGTTTGATATAAAAGACAACAGAAAAATGAGGCACAGCTGGAGCAGAATGTAGGGTGAAGAGAGGATTGTTTTTTAACAGAATCAAAGAAAGGGAACATTGATAATTAATGATTCAGGGGGAAAAAGAGGGAGATATCAGGACAAAGCCTAAGTTTCAGCTCCTTTGGCCTCACAATTCTAGCTCCATAGTTATCTTAGTCAATCCAGGCTGTTATAACAAAGTACCATAAATGAGATGGTTGATAAACAAGAGAAATTTATTTCTCATAGTTTTGGAGTTTGGAAGTTCAACATCAAGGTGCCAGTGTGATTGGGTTCTGATGAGTGCTCTTCTGGGTAACAGACTGAGGTCTTTTCATTGTATCTTCAGATGGTAGAGAAAAAGTGAGAGAGTTCTCTGGGATCCTTTTTATAATAAGAGCACTAAGCCTGTTCATGTGGACTCTACCTTCATGACCTCATCACCTTCCAAAGGCCCCCAACTCCTAATCTTGTCACCTTAGGTGGAAGGATTTCAACATATGAATTTTGGGGCAGGCTGGACGCGGTGACTCACATCTGTAATCCCAGCACTTTGGGAGGCTGAGGCGGGTGGATCACTTGAGGTCAGAAGTTTGAGACCAGCCTGGCCAACATGGTGAAACCACATCTCTACTAAAAATACAAAATTAGCCAGGCGTGGTGACAGGTGTCTATAATCCCAGCTACTAGGGAGGCTGAGGCACAAGAATTGCCTGAACTTGAGAGGCAGAGGTTATAATGAGCCAAGATTGTGCCACTTCCTGAGCAATAGAGTGAGACACTGTCGAGAAAGAAAGGAAGGAAGGAAGGAAGGAAGGAAGGAAGGAAGGAAGGAAGGAAGGAAGGAAGGAAGGAAAGATAATTTTGGGGGAACAAATATTCAGTCTATTGCAAAAATGTTTCCACAATATTTTGATTTTCCTACTCTTGTTATTCCTTTTTTAGAGATCCCTTTTGATACAGAATTTAATGTATTCACATATCGTTGCATTCATTTAGGCTATTTACCATCATGAGTCAAATGGCATTTCTGAAGTACCCACGAGATCAAATTTGAAGTACCCACAAGTGCAAAAAAGGGTGTTTTTATGTATCCTCCTTGAAAGGTTGGTGGATTTTGTTAAATCTATCGAGGATTTTTGGTTCTAACCCTGTGTGTGCTTCTGGTCTCAATATACTATTAAAGCAAACAGCAAGGAATCTGATAGCTGCTTCCCAGGCTGCCACATAGAAGGCTAGACAATTTTCTGGTCATAACGACTTTCACAGCTCAAATTGTGCCACAGACCCAAGAACTTAATTTCCCCAGCTCCTAGTCCTCTTTGTGGAAACCATTCTCTTTTGCCACCTTCTCTGGTCCCTCAGCAGGAAAATCTCCACTTGTCCAATATGCTAGCCATTAGCAATTGGAAATTTCACTCCTGAGAGTGCTGCTTACAGAGAATGGGGCAATTTGCAGTCCATTTATTGTACCCTTTGTTCTTTAAAATTTATGATGCCATTTGCCTGGGTCCTTATTGCTGAAAGTGAATTGACCATTAGCAGGAGACTATTAGCTGCTAAGTGGAATCTGTTGTAGGGTATTCTCAAAGACAATTAGCTTTTCATTGGGGGGCAATTGGTGTTTACTGTTTATTGTGTGCTTCAAGTGCATGCATTGTTCCCCTGAGGTTGTAAAACCTTTAAAAGCATTAAGAATAGCTTTTAAAAATCCACTTGAAAATGTGCAAGCACTTTCACTAGATACAGCTAGTGAATAAGAAGAAGAGCGGATCACCAGGGCTTTGTTTTACTCGTAATCAGTCTGGTAAAGTTGGCTTCTAACTCGGTGGATTATTCCCCTTCTCCTGAGCTTCAGAGTTAACTGTAAATAACGTGCATCAAGTCATTTCACCCTAAATGCAAACACCAGTCCTGGAACAAATATTAAATAGCACTAATCGAGCCTTTTATGTTCTTTGTCAAATCCCAAGGTAAACACGGCTTCTGAAAAGACGTTCTTTTCTGCACATGCAATTCTGATATCTAGCCTCCAGGACACAAGCTCTACACTCAGCCTCTGCCTTTGCCGAAGAGTTAACTGGGGAATAGGGACATTGTTGTGCCCTGTTCAAGAATATTGGGTAGGCTGGACAATGTGTAATCTCAACACTTTGGGAGGCCAAGGTGGGAGGATCCCTTGAATCCAGGAGTTCGAGACCAGCTTGGACAACAAAGTGAGACCCCCCATCTCTATAAAATTAGCCGGGTGTGGTGGTGCATGCCTGCAGTTCCAACTACTCTGGAAACTGAAGGTGAAGGATAGCTTGAGCCCAGGAGTTTGAGGCTGCGTGCAGTGAGCTATGATTGTGCCACTGTACTCCAGGCTGGATGATAGAGCAAGACCCTGTCTCCAAAAAGAAAAAAAAAAAAAAGTAGGAAGATTGGGTGGTAGCATGGTAGCACTGGGAATAAAACCCAGGTCCCTAGCTGCCAGCCCAGGGCTCCCTGCCCTTCCTCTCCAGCTGCACCCATTTCAGTGGTCAAGGAGCTATAATGAAGGTTGTATCTAAGACTTGCTTCCTCCACCCTGAGGCTGACGCTCTTGCAACAAAGAAGAGAAGAATTAAATGCAAAAGGAATCCCTTCTCATTGCCAGAAAGGGAAGAGAGAAGTCTTTCTGTCCCAGGCTCAAGAGGGAGGCCCAAAGTCTTTACTGTTCAGGAGTGGGGCAAAGGGGGTGGCCCTCTTCATTTGAATGCTGTGAGGGAATAGGAGAAAGAGAGGAGGAGAAGGAGGAATCCCTCCTTATAGAAGGGTGGAGTGGGAGGAGATAATTCTCTACTCCATCCACTCTGGGCAGTCCAGCCCAGGATTCCTTCTTCCTACCTGCTGCAACAGTCTCCCAACTTATCCCCCTCCTCCAACCCAGCCCCCACAGAGCAGCCCTGATGAACTCTAAAATGCAAGTTTAAGCCAGGCACAGTAGCTCACACCTGTAGTCCCAGTACTTTGGGAGGCCGAGGCAGGTGGATCACCTGAGGTCAGGATTTTGAGACCAACCTAGCCACCATGGTGAAACCCTACTAAAAATACAAAATTTAGTCAGGCATGATGGTGCATGCCTGTAATCTTACCTACGAGGGAGGCTGAGGCAGGAGAATCACTTGTACTCAGGAGGCAGGCAGAGGTTGCAGTGAGCTGAGATAACGCCACTGCACTCCAGCCTGGGCGATAGAACAAGACTCTGTCTTAAAAATAAAATGCAGGTTTGATTGCTCCGTAAAGGGGAACACCACCACCACCACCACCACCCCAACCCTGTGGCCACAGCAGGATAAAGCCCAAACTCCACGACAGGCCTTCCGGCTGCTCCTAATCTGCACATGCTTCTCAGCCAAGACTTGCAGCAGCTCTGCCCACCCTAGGCTGCAGTCTCTGGTTCTTCTACCGGAACGCCCTCCTCCTTTCCCCAGCCACTCTTGGAATAATGAATGACCTATTTAATGTGTGTCTTCCCCCAACACATGTATGTCTCATCGGGGCTGGGTTACACTTCTCTGGTGCTGTTGCATTCCTAGCTTGAGCACAATGCCTAGGTCTTGAGGTCCCTGATAAATACATGAAAATTAAATGAACGAACAAGTGAAAGTCTGTATGTCCTTTGTGGCTCAAAACAGAAGTTTCTTCTGCCGTGGAGCTTTTCCATACTTCCCAAAGTCTGGCAGGTGCTGGCCTGGGTCCTCCCATTGCAGCTCAGCCTCCCTGACCCATTTTACACTGAGGGGTAATTGCCTGTCTCCTTCTCTCTGTCTCCCCCAGGCCTCGAGGCTGAGAGCTCTGAGAGCCCAGAGAATGAGTCAGCCTTCTTAGGGGCTTATTCCCGCTACCTAGCATGAAGCCTGGCACAGCGATCATACTCAATATTTGTCAAATGAAAGACTGTATGCCCAACTTTTCTGATTCCTTAGTTTAAGCCACTCAAGAAGGGTGAAAAGCAGTAATATCTATTTGCTGAGTGTTTGTTTTGTATGGGGCATTGTGACAAGCATGCCACACCCATCACCAGGCATGCCTAGATGTCACTAGCTAGTGACAATGACTGAGGACACTCATTATTACCCAAATTGTCATGATTGTGAACACCCAGTTCTACCACCAGCTTAGTCTACCTTAAAATGGAAGAGCAATGCGTACCTCACTAGCTCTCTGCTCCTCTCTCTGATTTGCCTCATCTGGTTTCTGTGAACATGTTTAATACCCACAGCCTCTTTCTCTCTTTCACTCACTCCTTCTCCTCCTCCTCCTTCTTTCTCCTCTTCTTCCTCCTCCTCCTCGTTCTTCTTCATCTCCTCTTTTATAGTTTTCTTTGCTTCTTTATGTAAAACAAGTACTTTAGCTGGATGACACTGTAAATTAACTTCTCTGTGTTTTCCTTTCATAAGTATAAATTGGAGGTAATAATAATAATTACCTCTTCTACCATTAAGTGCCATAAATTAAAAAAAAAATCTTTTTCCTAGAGTTATTGGGAGAAATAAAGAAAACTATACATTTAAAGTACTTACAGCAGTGCCCGCCACATAATAAGTTCTGCTGCTGCTATAAATCTGTGGACCTTCCCCGAACACACAGGCCCAACTCGGCTTTATTCTTCACCCAGTTAAGCCATCAGCACAAATCAGCCAGCATTTCTTCCTATTTCCAGACTCCCAGAGGATCCAGCCTAGGCCAGGCATTTAATCAGCTCTTTAAAGTGGTTGGGAGGCCAGGGATGGTGGCTTATGCTTATAATCCTAGCACTTTGGGAGGCCAAGGCTGGTGAATCACCTGAGTTCAGGAGTTTGAGATCCCACCTGACCAACATAGTGAAACCCCATCTCTACTAAAAATACAAAAACTAGCCGGGCATGGTGGTACATATCTGTAATCTCAGCTACTCAGGAGACTGAAGAGGGAGGATCACCTGAAACTAGGAGGTGGAGGTTGCAGTGAGCTGAGATCGAGCCACTGCATTCCAGTCTGGGCAACAGAGCCAGACTCCTCGTCAGAATAAATAAATAAATAAACAAACAACTAAATAAAATAAAGGGGTTGGTTTTGAAGTGGGGATGAAGTGCAAGATTATATTACCCGTTATGGGCTGAATCGTGTCCACTTTTAAACTCATGTGTTGAAGCCCGAAGCCCCAGTATCTCAGAATGTGGCTGTATTTGGAGACAGGGCCTTTGAAGATGTAAGCAAGTAAAAATGAGATTATATGGGTGGGCTAATACAATTGGACTGGTGTCCTTCTAAGGAGAAGAAATCTGGACATAGGAAGAGACACCAGGGTTGCACACACGCTCAGAAGGAAGACCTTATGAGGACCCAGCAAGAAGATGGCCATCTGCATGCCAAGGCAAATCCTCAGGAGAAGCCGAGCCTGTGGACAACCTGATCTTGGACCGACAGGCTTCACAACTGTGAGACAATAACTGTTTGCTATTTAAGCCAGTCTGTGGTGTTTTGCTATGGCAGCCCTAGCAAACTAATATGGTATCCAGAGACAGTTGTTGGCCCTCATTTTTAAAAGTTTGTTTATATGAGATTAGTTTTCATGGTCCAGAAAGACCAAGAAAAAAAAAGTTGCCTTTAAAACATAGTACCTAGGCTGGGCATGGTGGCTCACACCTATAATCCCAGCACTTTGGGAGGCCAAGGCAGGCAGATCATCTGAGGTCGGGAGTTCGAGACCAGCCTGGCCAACATGGTGAAACCCCATCTCCACTAAAAATACAGAAGAAAATTAGCAGGGTGTGGCGGTGCATGCCTATAGTCCCAGCTACTCAGAAAGCTGAGGCAGGAGAATCACTTAAACCCGGGAGGCAGAGGTTGCCGTGAGCCTAGATTGCGCCACAGCACTCCAACCTGGGCAACAGAATGAGACTCCATCTCAAAAAAAAAACAAAAACAAAAACAAAAAAATCTGGAACACAGTCAGGGATCTACTACCAGGAATGACTAAAATTTTTGGTTATTATCATTGCCGCGTTACTGTTTTTGTTTTTGGTGGTGGCGGTCATGTTGTTATGATTTTCACTGTTGAAAGGAGGAGTCACTCAGACCACTCTACAGCCCAGAAGTTCCAGAGACTCTCAGGATAAAGACAAAAATAATGACTGTGTTTCTATACATTAGATGTTTTCAAATGTTCAAATTCCATAGATAAAACTGAAGGTCATTTATTTGAATTCAAAATTAGGGTTGAGAATAATGATGATAGTGAAAATGGGGAAAGCATTAAAAAAGTAAGGCAGAATAGAAATTGTGAATCAAAGCAAGAGGAAAAGCTTATAAATCTGTCAGTAATGGAGGAAATAAGAAATAAAATCACTTTAGGTAAATCATTGATAAAAGTTTATCTCATTATATATTTATCATATCAGTTTAACAAAATACTTTCTGCAGAAACTTTGTTTTTGCTTTTTTTGAGGCAAAGACATGTTCTAGCCTCCCTTTTTCTGTGAAAATGAAGCACAGTTGGATAGTTGGTGCTCTGAGTCACTGGATTCCATGGTGTCTGTTGTCTTGCCTTAGAATCTAGCCAGGCTTTTTATATTCTTTCTATGGGAATATTGTGTTTTGTATCCCAAATAACAAAATTCCAGATGAATTTTGGACTACAACATGTTTATAGCTTGGGCTGACGATCTTCCATTTCACAAGAGAGGCTGTGGTCCTGCAAACACTCAGATTGGTACATCACAACCTATCTAAAGAAAACGTAAACCATCACATTACAAAGAACTGAAATGTATTCCTTATTGTGTCACTGGGTTCAAAACATGAAAGGCTAACTTAGACCCTGTTAAACTATGACTTACGTATTAGTGAATTAGTCCTCTTTAATTTTCATATATTCCAAAGTTTCTACAACAAACTTGTTTTACCTTTGTAATCAGAAAATGGATACAAAAAACATTTGATTTCTTTTTTGAGATAAGTCTCACTCTCTCGCCCAGGCTGGAGTGCAGTGGCTCACTGCAGCCTTGACCTCCCGGGCTCAGATGATCCTCCCACCTCAGCCTCCCAAGTAACTGGGACTATAAGTGCATGCTACCATTCTTGGATAATTTTTTGTAGAGATGGGGTTTCACCATGTTGCCTAGGCTACAAATGCTTTTTAAAAAGAGATTCTGGAGCTTCCTTTAACATAATTAAAGAAAAAGTCATTAAAGTTGAAAAAATTTTATTTGGCCCCAAAAAGATTTTATTTTATCCTGCCTTTCTAGAGCAATGCCACAAACTTCATTCTTCATGAGCTGAGTTCATTTTTGAATGGAAGATTGAGAAAGAACTGTGAAGAGGGTCATGTTCATTATTTGCATAGAACCTTGTAAACTTTAACTGATCCTTTCCCATCTGTTATCAACCACACCTGCAGGATGGACTGGAGATAACAAAAGAGACATTCAGGGGCATAAAACTATAGCTAAAACATTCCAAAGTCAAAGACGCCTCTTTGGGAAGTCTCGTTAGCTGGGTTGCTTTTTTTTTTCTCAATAGTTAACTTATTCACATAGCTCACGAATTTAAAAATAGAAAATGTGTGTTCCAGGGAATACTTTTAAAAATCCTTCATCTCTGGATTTTTCATCTCTCCAGCCCTCACAGGTAACAACTTCCTTTTATTTATTAGTTTCAGGTCTATTCTCCCAGAATTTCTTTAGGCAAATACAAGAGTATATGACCTCATATACATTTTAAGCTGTGGGTCATTTAGAGAGCACCATATCAGGTGGAAATGATCTTTCTTACAGAATTTTGTTGTTGTTATAAGAAGAAAATATTATAGTGAACTTTATATGATTTTATTCTCCAGCAATAGTAGAAATAGCCCAGCCTATTAACTAGTACAAGGAGTCAATAGACCATTAGTTTGAAATATAACTCTGAACTGTTTTTTCCTCGTGCTTTAGCTGAGAAAGAGAATCTGCATTCGTGAGTGTGAAGGCTAAATGGGACAAGGAAGTGTCAGTCTCTGACAGGTACAAATACAGGAAGATGATATTAATGATTACCTTTATGTGGGCCATGGTATCTTCTAACCTTCATTTGATATCAATGAACAGCCTTAAACCGTGGCTCAAAAGTATTAAGCCAGATTTACAAAGCAAGATTGCTGTTATCAAATATGATTTCTACAATGGACTGATCAACCCAACCTTCTTTTATTGCTTGCACATGTCACTAACATTAGCCAAAGTTTATCGGGCCTCTGTAATATGCCTTCTATAATTCATGGTGAGACTAATGAATTGGGAGAGACCTCTGGACCTCCAGAATGTCTAAGAAGGCAGTTGGTATCCTGCCATAGAAGGGGACTCAGGGAGAGGAGCATCATACACCGGGGGCAGTTGGGGGGGGTGCTAAGGGAGGGACAGCGGTGGGTGGGAAGGGTGGGAAGGAATAACATGGGGAGAAATGCTGGATATAGTATGCACCTATGCAACAACTCTGCATGACCTGCACATGTACCCCAGAACCTAAAGTAAAATTTAAAAAAATATAAAAAGAAGAAAGGGCCTATGGAGATTTGCAGAGGAATGAGGGAGGTCTGCCTTCTTTCTTTCATATATCTGAGACTAGGTAAATTGAATAGCTGCATGGACTTTCACAGCCTTGTTTTGCATAAATCAGTGTCAATTTATAGGTTACATTAAAAGCCTAGTACAGTGTCTTTAAACAATCTACTCTATAAAAATATTTGCCTCACTTGTTTTATTATCTATCTATACATCTATATTTTATGTAATTCATATTACATATTGTATATTTCTGAACATTTAAGGCTACATTTCAGACATCAGGTTCCTTAATCCTAAATGATTAGGCATGTTTATTTCCCAAGAACAAGGACATTTATTTGCATAACCACATTACAGCTACCAAAATCAGGAAATTTAACATTGAAACAATACTATTATCCAATGTATAGACCCTATTTGAATTTTACCAATTGTCTCAAAAATGTCCTCTATAGCAGTTTTTATGTTTTCTGGTAAGAAATCCAATCCAGGATCACTCAAATGCATTTTATTCTAATATGTCTTTAATCTTCTTTGTAATGGCACAATTCTTCAGCTTTTATTTATCTTTCATCATAAGGGCATTTGTGAAAAATACAGTTCCTTTGTAAATATCTCCCAATTTTTGTTTGTTTGATGTTTCCTCATGACTAAACTCAGGTTGTGCAAAAATGGAAGGACTATAAAGGACATGAACTCATCGATTTTTATGGCTGCAAACTTAAAGTACAATTTAAAAAAATACTTTAAAAATAAAAAAAATGGAAGGACTAGTGTGCAAGTGATGTTGTATTCTTTTTAGTTCTTTCGCTTTTTTAAATTTGTTTTTTGAGACAGGGTCTAACTCTGGCACTCACTCTAGTAGGGAGTGCAGTGGTGCGATCACAGCTCACTGTAGCTTTGACCTCCCTATCAGCCAGGCTGGAGTGCAATGGCATGATCATGGCTCTCTGCAGCCTCAACCTCCTGAGCTCAAGCAATCCCTTGCCTCAGCCTCCCTAATAGCTAAGACTATAGGCGCGTGCTACCACACCCAGCTTCAATATGATTCTAACAAAAACTCCAACAGGTTTTTTTTTCTTTCTCTTAGTGGAATTTAATAAACTACTTCTAAAATTTTATATGGAAATGTAAAGGGCCAAGAATAGCCAAGGTTTTCTTGAGGAAATATCAGAATTATTACAACATTCATATACAGAATGCCATATATATATATATATGTAATCACTCTGTTGTCCAGGCCAGAATGCAGTGGCATGATCTCAGCTTACTGCAACCTCCACCTCCTGGGTTCAAGCGATTCTCCTGCCCCAGCCTCCCGAGCAGCTGGAATTACAGGCACGTGCCACCACACCAGGCTAATTTTTGTATTATTGTAGACATGGGTTTCACTATGTTGGCAAGGCTGGTCTAAAACTCCTGATCTCAAGTGATTTGCCTGCCTGAGCCCCCCAAAGTGCTGGGATTACAGGAATGAGCCACTGAGCCTGGCTGCCTGGTTATTTTTTATTCTGTGCTGGACTTTATATTTGCAAAATTGTTTCTAGAAATAATTTGATGCCTAGGTTGATGCTATCTTTCTCTAGAAAAATTTGCCCCTGCCAGGAGACTTGGACACTAGCAATCCAATTTAAGAGACTGAGAAGATTTGAGGTTGAGCTACAGTCCCAACAATGGTACGCTAACTTCTAGTTCACCCTATTCATTGACTGTAGCCCTTCAGGGTTCTAACACAAAGCAAAAAGTGCTCACCAGGGCCTCTCCTTCCTGGCAGCCCTGGACCCCAGCTCACCAGTGCACCCCTCCCTACAATCCCTGCAAGGTTGTCCAAAAGCATTGCTCAGCCTCTCAGGCTCCCCTTCTTAGATCATCAAATATCAGTGGAAATGCAGCTCCCCTCCTTGAGATTCCATCCTCCCTAGATCCTAGCATTACAACTGCTCCCTTTGTACTCACTTACTGGGATAGAGATTCCTGTATAACATATGCATATATGAATTTGTACATTTAACTTAATTTTTCAAATGGCAAAAAGTTGTTTACAACTTACTCATACGTTTCTTAATGTCTGTGGCACTTAAGTATGTTCCTTTTTTTCTTTCACTCTCACTCTCTCTTTTTTTTTTTTTTTTTTTTTTTTTGAGATAGGATCTTGCTCAGTCACCAAGGCTGGAATGCCGTGGTGCAATCATGGCTCACTGCAGCCTCAAGCTCCTGCGCTTAAACAATCCTCCCACCTCAGCCTCCTAAGTAGCTAGGACCACAGGTGCATGACACCACACCCAGCTAATTTTTATATTTTTTAAAATACCACATATTTAAATAATTTACAGAGACAGAGTCTTGCCATGTTGCTCAGGATGGTCTCCAACTCCTGGCCTCAAGCAATCTACCCACTTTGGCCTCCCAAAGTACTGGGATTGCAGGCATGAGCCATGGTGCCTGGCTTGTACTGTTCCTTCTTTGTTCATAACATTATTTGTGTTCTCACTCTCTTTCCAGAGTTTTGCCATGTTATTATCCTCATCAAATAATCAACTAATAATTGTGTCATTCCTCTCTATTGTATGCTTGTTTTAGTTTTCTTTTGAGAGAGGATCTCACTCTGTCACCTAGGCTGGAGTGCAGTGGCACAATCATGGCTCGCTGCAGCCTCAGCCTCCTGGGCTCAAACAATCCTCTCACCTCAGCCTCCCAAATAGCTGGAACTCCAGGCACGTGCCACCACACCAAGCTAATTTTTTGTTTGTTTGTTTGTTTTAGAGATGAGGTCTCATTATGTTGTCTAGGCTGGTCTTGAGCTCCTGGGCTTAAGCAGTCCTCCTGCTTCAACCTCCCAAAGTGTTGAGATGACAGTCCTGAGCCACTGCACCCAGCAGTATATTTGTTTGCTGTTTCCTATTCTTATCTTTCTACTACTTACTTTCTATTCACTTTCTTATTACTACTACATATTTACTTATTTTATATTCTCTGGGCTTATTTTGTAGCTCTTTAGGTTCTTTAGATGGATACTCAGCTCATTAATTTTCAGCCTTTCATCATTTCTATCTGATAGGGTTTGGCTCTGTGTCCCCACTCAAATCTCATCTTGTAGCTCCCATAATTCCCACTTGTGGGAGGGACCCAGTGGGAGATGATTTAATTATGGAGCAGGACTTTCCCGTGCTGTTCTTGTGATAGTGAATGGGTCTCACAAGATCTGATGGTTTTAAAAACAGGAGTTGCCCTGCACTAGCTTGCTTTTTGCCTGCTGCCATCCATGTAAAATGTGACTTGCTCCTCTTTGCCTTCTGCCATGATCGTGAGGCCTCCCCAGCCATGTGGAACTATGAGTCCAATAAACCTCTTTCTATTGTAAATTGTCCAGTCCTAGATATGTCTTTATCAGCAGCATGAAAATGAACTAATACACTATCTTAGTCTATTTTAAACTGTGTGTTACATGCAAATATAAGGCTACAAATTTTTATCTATTTTCTATGTCAGTTGTACTCCCATATTTAAATATATGATCTTTCATTATCATTCATTCAAATTAAAAAAAATTTTTCAGTAGGACTTATTCTTTAATCTGTGGAGTTCTTAAAACAATTTGTTAACTTTTGAACATATGAGAATTTTCTCCTTTTTTAAAATTTTAAATAGAGATAGGGTTTCACCATGATGCCTAGGCTGGTCTTGAACTCCTGGGCTCAAGTGATCCACCCACCTCAGCCTCCCAAAGGGCTGGGATTAAAGATGTGAACCACCATGCTCAGCCATGAGAATTTTTTTTTTCTTTTCTGTTTTTGAGATGGAGTCTCACTCTGTTGCCCAGGCTGGAGTAAAACGGCACAATCTTGGCCCACTGCAACCTCCACCTCCCAGGTTTAAGCAATTCTCCTGCCTCAGCCTCCCAAGTAGCTAGGACTACAGGTGCACACCACAACACCCAGCTAATTTTGTATTTTCAGTAGAGACGGGATTTCACCATGTTGCCTAGGCTGGTCTCAAAGTCCTGACCTCCACTGATCTGCCCGACTCAGCCTCCCAAAGTGTTGGGATTACAGGTGTGAGCCATTGGGCCCAGCCTGGGAAATTTCTATATAAATTTGTTGTTGATTTCTATTAAATCTCATTTGGTGAGAGAAGATGCTGTGACTTCTTTCAATCCTTTGAAATTTGTTGAGACATGAGTACTGCATAGTCTTGGATTGCCCTTGAGAGTTACTCTCCACCCTCCTCTATGCTCTGAATGGCTGGGGGCTAATCTTTATTCATTGAGTCACCAAGCCTCCCTCATCTACTAGCTTCTATGTTCTGCCATATAGCAAGGTGGTGACTAGTAGGTTTTAGGTTTCAGAGGACATTTGAAACATTGATGGCTGCCTGAGTGCAGTGGCTCACGCCTGTAATCCCAGCGCTTTGGGATGCAGAGGCAGGAGGATCACGAGATCAGGAGTTCAAGATGGCCAACAGAGTGAAACCCCATCTCTACTAAAAATACAAAAAAAGAAAGAAAAAGAAAAAAAAACACATTCATGGCTATATTGTTCACTATTGCTCTCCAACTGAAACAACCCAATTTTAATCAGCAGTGGAGTATATTTAAAAAACAAACAAACATTGTGGTGTCTTATACAATGAAAAACTGTACAGTAATAAAATGGCAAATTATAGCTACTTGTGTATGAACTTCACAAGCATTTAAAAAAGCAAGCCAAGAAGGAAGAGGAGGAGAAAAAGGAATGCATACATTGAGTATGGTTCTCTTTTCAACAAATAAAACAAAATAAGCTATACTGTTTAGAAATGCATACATACATGGCAAAGTTATAAAGAGACTCAAGGAAATGTTAATTCCAAGTGTCAGGATAGGGGCCCAGTCTAGAAAGGACTGAAGCGTTCTCATCCAGGGGGAACACACAGAGATGTGTCTATGTTTATGTCTTAACTTGAGTGGTGGTTATACAGACCTTTGCTTTAACATTCTTTTTCAAGCCAGGCATCAGCAAATTATGACCTGTGGGCCAAATCAGCCCAGTACCTGTTTTTATAAATAAAGTTCTGTTGGAACGCAGCCACGTTCATCCATTAGGTATTGTGTATAGCTGCTTCCATGCTGTAATAGCAGGCTAGAGCAGTTTTAACAGAGACTAAGCTAAAAATATTTACTATCAGGCCTAAAAGAGTGCATAAAACATGTATGAATGGTTTCAACCAGGGGTTGCTTTAAACCATATATGTAAATTTTGCTCGCTTTTCTGTATGGATGATACATTTCACATTTTTAAAAGAGGAAATAGAAAAGGAAAGAAAATGAATGAGATTGGCTCCTAATATGGTTAATGTGTACCCACTGATTTTATAACTAAAACCCACTCATGCCACTTCATGTAAAGCGAGATTTATTGTAAAGAGATAGATCTTAAGGAATCCAACTGAACTTCAGAAGTGGGAGTAGCAACTCCAGGCTGTTTCTCTCTCTCTCTCTCTCTCTCTCTTTCCTTTCTCTCCAGTCTGGTCCTTCACAGATGATAAGTAGCTCAGTCGCTATGTCCCAACTCCAAATTCCTGGGAGAGATTTCATTTACTGCAACTGGTGGTCCAGTTTGCAGTAATGTGGCAGTAGTGTAGCTGTGGCCTGCGAGAAGGGTAGCCCTTTTTTTCTCTTTTTTTGAGATGGAGTTTTGCTCCCATTGCCCAGGCTGAAGTGCAATGGTGCCATCTTGGCTCACTGCAACCTCCACCTCCCAGGTTCAAGTGATTCTCCTGCCTCGGCCTCCCGAGTAGCTGTGATTACAGGCATGCACCACCATGCCCCGCTAATTTTGTTATTTTTAGTAGAGATGGGGTTTCTCCCTGTTGGTCAGGCTGTTCTGAAACTCCTGAACTGAGGTGATCTGCCCTCCTTGGCCTCCCAAAGTGCTGGGATTAAGGATGTGAGCCACCTGCCAGCTGAAGGGCAGCATTTCTAAGGAGAGATTGTGGGTGGGAAGCAATGATTTCATGGATGTAACAAAATAAGAAAGGAACTAGGCTGGACATTGTTCAGAGGGCAATAAACAGTGGGTGAGTGACAGATGGGGAAAGACATCGCAGAGTCCTTTCAAAGTCTGTATAAGGATTAATTTGCATCCTGTATTGAAAATATTTATAAATTCTTTCAAGTCCTTGAAAGAGAAGTCTAAATGTGGGATCAGAATGAATGAGAATGCTGAATTTTCTATAATGTGCAATCAAGCAAACTAGTGGAAAAATGATAAAAGGCAAAAAAGCTAACAACGACAGTGAAATAAAGCCTTCAAATGAGTTTGATTTGCAAATTAGTACATGAGAGTTTACACATTTAAATAATTTTCTACACCACAATAGTAGTCCTGGTATGTATGATAAACATGCTGCTCAGTGCAAGTTGAGATGTTTTGAATACTTACTAGAGGATGTGTGCTGGGCCCTTCATGAAGAGCAGAAGTCAGCTAAACTACCTCGTGCTTTGAGGTGCAAATGTGAACGAAATTAGCAGGAACTCTATCCCACATGCAGTGGGTCAGGAGTGGCGCGGCTCTTCCAGCCACCTCTGGCTCAGTTGGATCCTTCAAGGTTCACTCGTGGGTTCTGTGTACGGGTGCCCCACCTTGACTCCCCAGATGAGAACACGACGTCCTTTTCTCTGTCTCTCCCGCAGGTGTCATAAGTGTTAATCAAAGGTTGAGGACATGAGCAAGAGGTAGCCGTCATCGCATTGGGGGATGCGCTGGCACTCCTGGGCAGACAGCCTAACAATGAACAGTGCACACTCTCTCCTTCAGTCCTGAGAATTTCTTGGCAAACCTTCACCCCTAGGTGGGCTTTCCTCCCGCCAAGTGGCTCTGACCTCCTGCTCCTCACCCCTATCACAGACTCCCTCATTCCTCCAGCCTCCTTCCTTGGATCTCTGCCAGCTCAACCAGCCTTGCTTCATTGTGCAAAACACTCCAGGTCACACCTCAGACAAATATTTATTCATGAGCTGTTCTTGCACCCCGGCCTCCCCAGGGGAACATCCGTCCTCTATAGGACTAGCTCGTGGTAAACCAGTGAATAAAATTTGTGAATAAAATTTATTCAGAGCATCTATTATGTGCTGGGTTCTTGAAAATACGGTAAGTTCTTGAAAAAAACTTTATACCCCCAAGAAAGCCAGCATGTTAAAAAAAAATGCACACAAAAAACCATAACGGAAGTAAAACCTTACGGTAAATTAGGGTTGGAATAGATCGTGTAGGCGGCGAACTGAGTTTCCATTTCCCTTCATTAGACAGTGGCTGCAGTGGATGTCAATTGGTACAAATGTTTCAAAATGTACCACACATGCTCGAAAGTAGAACGACTCATTAAAAAGTGCTAACAGTTTTAAAGGCTGTGGACAAATATATTGTCAACATGCTTTCCAGTAAGTTGTAGCAATTCACACTCTCCCCAGCAATACAGAGGGTTCTCTGCGTCTTTGGTGGCACTGGAAATGCATTGTATAACCTGTAAGTGAAAAATACTTCCTTATTTGTGTAAATTACTTTAGATGATAGATACAGGTGGGTGGGTAAGTAGGTAGACAAATTCTAAACTTTATTATTTTTGGTTGGTTGGTTTGGTTTTGTGGTGGTTGTTTGGTTGAGACCCTGTTGAGACAGGGTCATGCTTTGTCACCCAGGCTGGAGTGCAATGGCGCTATCATAGATCACTGTAGCCTCTACCTCCAGGGCTCAAGGGATCCTTCCACCTGAGCCTCCCAAATAGCTGGGACTACAGGTGCCTAAACTTGAAAAGATGACAATTTTCCACAACTGAGTGCAGTCAAAAGAATGTGCTACAGAGTCAGAAAACAAGACTAAAAAACAAGTTTAACAGGGCTGTGAACCACAACAGCACTGCTGGAATAATGGTGCCCAGGAACAACATTTATTCAGATAAATAATTTCTCATGTTTATGTTCTACAAGGAAAAATAAATGTTTCACTAGATTAGTATAAGTTCTAAATAAGATAAGATAATACATGTATCAATTAGTATATAATAGGAGCTCAAAATGGTATTGTTTGCTTTGAGAAAGTTTATATATGTAATTATATATATATATATATATATATATATATATATATATATATATATATGTTGTTGTTGTTGTTTTGAGATGGAGTCTCACTCTGTCACCTAGGCTGAAGTGCAGCAGCACAGTCTCAGCTCACTGCAGTCTCCGCCGCCTGCGTTCAGGTGATTCTCGTGCCTCAGCCTCCCAAGTAGCTGGATTACAGGCACCCGCCACCACATCTGGCTAATTTTTGTATTTTTAGTAGAGACGAGGTTTCACCATGTTGGCCAGGTTGGTCTCCAACTCCTGATCTCAAGTGATCCACCTGCCTCAGCCACCCAAAGTATTAGGATTACAGGCCACTGTGCCCAGCCTAATTCTTTGTTTAAGATAGAGTCTTGCTCTGTTGCCCAGGCTGGAGTGCAGTGGCATGATCTCGGCTCACTGCAGCCTCCGCCTCCCGGGTTCAAGTAATTCTCGTGCCTCAGCCTCCTGAGTAGCTGGTATTACAGGAATGTGCCATCATGCCCAGCTAATTTTTGTATTTTTTGTAGAGACAGGGTTTTGCCATGTTGGCCAGGCTGGTGTTGAACTCCTGACGTCAAGTGATCCACCTGCTTCAGTCTCCCAAAGGGCTGGAATTAGAGGCATGAGCCACTGCACCCAGCTGACAAAGTTGTATTATTTAAAGCCATGCCTCGAGCATAGCGGATGCATCAGCAAATCTGGAAAGTATTCCAAAGGTCAAGTTCAGGAAGTGACAGTTGTGAAAAATACTCCTAATCCTCCAGCCACCCAAGGAGAGCAAGATTGCTCTGATCATGCGGATTCACAGAATCTCCATGTGCCCTGACAAGATTTGCCATGAGATGCTTGCAAAAGTAGCCAGTGATCAAACCAGGCAATCCAGTGACTATCCACATGTCATAGGTACCCATCATCAGCAAAAAATGGAGAAAACCAGAGAACAGTCCAAGGCTATCATACCAAAAATGGTATAACACCATATTTAGCAACAGAATACAGGAAGCTGAATGGCGAGACACATTTGCAAGTAGAAATGCTGACCAAAGCAAAGTAAGATTCTATATAAAATATTAGTTCTATACATGTGTATATGCTGACATAATTTTAAATTAAAAAATTATTTTATGTCCAACTACAAATTTTAAAAAACATTTTATTTTGAAATAATGATAGAGTCGCCAGAAGGTTCAAAGAAAGTATACAGGGAGGTCCAGTGTGCCCTATAACTAGCCTCCTTCAGTGGTAACATCTTGAATAATTATAGAACAAAGTCAAAATTAGGAAATTGACATTGAAATGCTCCACAGAGCTCATTCAGTTTTCATTGGTTTTATAAGCACACGCGTGTGTGTGTGTGTGTGTGTGTGCTTCTATACAATCTTATTAGGAATGTAGCTTCCTGTAACTACCAACACAGTTGACATATACAACTGTGCCATCACTTCAAGGCTGCCTCATGCTGTAACTGCCCAGCGGGTTCACCCTGCCCACTGCCTAAACAGAACTGACTTATCAAGACAGGGTAATTCTGAGAGAGAAAGAGTCATTCATGCAGAGCTGGCTGTGTGGGAGACCAGAGTTTCATTATTACTGAAATCAGTCTCCCTGAGCATTCGGGGATCAGAGTTTTTTTTTTTTTTTTTTTTGAGATGGAGTCTCGCTCTGTCACCCAGGCTGGAGGCTGGAGTGCACTGGCGCGATCTTGGCTCATTGCCGGCTCCGCCTCCCGAGTAGCTGGGATTATAGGTGTCCACCATCGTGCCTGGCTAATTTTTGTATTTTTTTTTTTTTTAGTAGAGACTGGGTTTCGACATGTCGGCCAGGCTGGTCTCAAACCCCTGACCTCAGGTGATTCACCCGCCTTGGACTCCCACAAGCGCTAGGATTACAGGCATGAGCCACTGCACCCGGTCAGTGTTTAGCTTTTTAAGAAATGATATTTTCCAGAGTGGCTGTACTACTTTACATTACCACCAGTTTAGGGAAGTAGATTATTTTCTTTCTTTCATAGTTCTTAGTTGGGATGGGCCACTGTAAGAAAAACCAAATGAAAAGAGACAAATAAACAGAAGATTATTAACGTGTATACCTCAGGTAGTATACAGGGGAGATACCCAGATACATTGGTAAATTTCGAAGAGGTGGCTTTGAACTCAGACTTAAATACCATGTCTGCTGAAACAAAAGAAGGGTGCAGAGAAAGTTGGTTACGCTCAAGAAAAACTGGCAAGTAAGATTTGTTGTGGAGATTTAAGTCAGTACCTTCTCCATCAATAAAGGATAACCACCTCCAGTCACTTAGAGTCATCTTCTCTTCCTGGGACATGGATGATAGGGTAACTTCCACTCTGTTTTCAGAGCTTCTCCTGTGGTTGCCGTTTCCCAAAATAATCAGCTCAAAATAAGAGAGGGAGAGTTATTATAAGGAATTGGCTCGTGTGATTTTGGAGGCCGAGAAGTCCCACCATCTGCCATCTGGAAGCTGGCAGCTGGGGAAAGCCAGGAGTGTCATTCAGTCTGAGTCCAGAGGCCTGAGAACCAGGGAAGCTGATGATGTAAATTGCAGTCTGAGGGAAGGAGAGACTGATGTTTCAGCTCAAGTCATCTGGCAGAAAAGGGCCAAATTCAGGGCTGGGCGAGGTGGCTCACGCCTGTAAGCCCAGCACTTTGGGCGGCCGAGGCCGGTGGATCACTTGAGCTCAGGAGTTCGAGACCAGCCTGGCCAATATGGTGAAACCCCGTCTCTACTGAAAACACAAAAATAAGCCAGGCATGGGAGCGTGGGCTTGTAATTCTGGCTACTTGGGAGGCTGAGGCAGGAAAATCACTTGAACTTGGGGGGCAGAGGTTGCAGTGAGCCAGGATCGCACCACTGCACTCCAGCCTGGGCAACAGAGTGAGACTCTGTCTCAAAAAGAAAAAAAAGAAAAAAAAAGAAGGACCAAATATTCCCTTCCTCTGCCTTTCATTCTGTTAAAGCCCTCAACACATTTGGTGATGCTCACTCCCATTGAGGAGGGCAATCCACTTTACTGAGTCCACCAATTCAAATGCTCATCTCATCTGGAAACTCCCACAGACACAATGGGAAATGATGTTTTGCCAAACATCTGGGAACCCCATGGCCCAATCAAGTTGACACATAAAATTAACCATCACAAATGCTAATGGTTAGACATAAAAGGGGAAATGGAGTAGGGAGAACTTAGAGGTGGGAGGCAACATTGTCATCACAAACCAGATGGTCAGGGAACTTGCCCCAAGGCAGTAACACGTAAATCGGAAGCAGAGACTGGGGGTTTGAGAGGGGAAGTGCCTCCCCCATGACCCTCACCCTCATCCACTAACTTCTAACTCTGTGTTCTCTCCTTGATTATAGCTGATTGTTTTATTTTCATAGTCATGAGATGTTAGAGTTGAAAGTGACCATTGGGATGGCCCTAAGTTTCACGGAAGATCCCAAGTCTATTAAACAAAAAACTGAATTTTTGTGGTAACTCGATTAACTAGTGGTGACTTTCTGGGGCATGACATAGAGCAAGATCCAGAGGTTAGGTCTGGGCTCAGAGCAAAGAGTGATGTTTGCCTTAAGTTCAGCAGGAGGAGTGGTGACTTTAGACAGTCGGTAGCCCATTCCTCTTCTAGTGTGACCCTCCCATTACATGATGAGAACACGGGCAGCTGGAGCATAACAGACAAGAAGTGGCTGGATTTTTAAAACAATCTTTAACATGAACACTTTCATACCTGCACTGTATCCATGATTGAGTAAAGGGAAGTAAAAGAAATGGAGGAGGCCAGGCGTGGTGGCTCACAGCTGTAATCCCAACACTGGGAGGCTGAAGTGGGTGGATCACGTGACGTCAGGAGTTCAAGACCAGCCTGGCCAACATGGTGAAACCCCATCTCTACTAAAAATACAAAAAATTAGCTGGGTGTAGTGGCAAGTGCCTATAATCCCAGCTACTTGGGGGGCTGAGGCAGAAGAATTGCTTGAACCCAGGAGGCGGAGGTTGCAGTTAGCTGAGATCACACCATTGTACTCCAGCCTGGGTGACAGAGTGAGACTCTGTCTCTTGGTTACAATGAAAAAAGTCATTGCCTCCCAAAGTTGCAATTTTTCTAAGGCAAACATTTTATTCCAGGACTTGGCCAGGCTTCCAGGTGGTTTTCTCTTCTTCTTTGTGGATTCAGCCCAGGGAGGAAAGGTACAATTGCAACCTCACACCCACAGAGATGCTCCTTGGACTTAGATAAAAGAGCACCAGACATCTTTTTTTTATTACTATTCCTTTTTTGGAGACGGAGTTTTGCTCTGTCTCCAGGCTGGAGTGCAGTGGCGTGATCTCAGCCCACTGCAACCTCCGCCTCCCAAGTTCAAGCAAGTCTCCTGCCTCAGCCTCCAGAGTAGCTGGGACTACAGGCATGAGCCACCATGCCCAGCTAACTTTTTTTTTTTTTTGTCTTTTTAGTAGAAACGGGGTTTCACCATGTTGGCCAGAATGGTCTCGATCTCTTCACCTTGTGATCCGCCCGCCTCAGCCTCCCAAAGTGCTGGGACTACAGGTGTGAGCAACCATGCCCAGCCAAGACATCATTTTTATCACTTAACCAGTAAAAAAAATTCCCACACAGATCACCAGGGCCACACAGTAGGAACAGAGGCCCACCGTCCCCTGTGCAGCCCAAGTTCCTGGAGGGATCTGAATGAAGCAACTCTACAATGCAACCATGTTTAAAGTTCCCAAGGGATCCACACTCTTTAAACGATGCATAAATTGAGTCATTTTGTAAAATACAGTCCCTTGATTTATTTGCTTAGTAGCTTTCAGTTTGTCTACTAGGTTTCTCTAAAGAAAAATACAAATGTATTAAGGCATAAATTGTTTTCAATCATTTTCTTCGTGTCTACATTACCCTCCATGAAATAAATGAGGGGTTCCTAAGCCACAAATGGTATGATTGAAGGTATAAACACTTGAAGCTCACTGCAACCTTAAACTCCTGGGCTCAAGGAATCCTCCTGCCTCAGCCTCCCAAGCAGCTGGGACTACAGGTGGGTGTCACCATGCCCAGCTAATTTTTTAAATTTTTTGTAGAGGTGGTGGTCTTGCTACGTAGCTCAGGCTGGTCTTGAACTCCTGGCCTCAAGTGATCCTCCCACCTTGACCTCCCAAAGTGCTGGGATTACAGGCATGAACCACCGTCCCTGGCCCCTATCTCTTTTTAGTACACTAAAATTATGAAAGGGCAGAAGAAAGAATTGACCTTCTTGCCAACAGTTGCATCAGACAAGTAGAATGATTTGAAGACAAGCAAAAGGAACCTTGTTATTTTTGACTTAAATGTTTTTGAGAACAAAAATGATGATGACAGTCTTCAGAAGATGGTCCTTCAAGGGTTAATGGTTGAAAATCATCCTCACTTTCCTACCCCTTTCAACACACACACACACACATACACACACACACACTCAGTGTTTGGCTCAGTGACACCACATAACAATAACAACAGGCTTGAGGACAAGTGCAAGCACAGCTGCGTCAGGCTACTGTCAAGAGAAGGGAAGCTAGACTGTGCTCTGAGATTTAAAAATGGGGGCTGGGCATGGTGGCTTACGCCTGTCATCCTAGTACTTTGGGAGGCAGAGGCGGGTGGATCATGAGGTCAAGAGATTGAGATCATCTTGGCCAACATGGTGGAACCCCATCTCTACAAAAATACAAAAATTAGCTGGGAGTAGTGGTGTGTGATTATAGTCCCAGGTACACAGGAGGCTGAGGCAGGAGAATCACTTGAACCTGGAAGGCTGAGGCTGCAGTGAGCCAAGATCGTGCCACTCCACTCCAAAGCCTGGCGACGGAGTGAGACTCCATCCCCTGCCCCCAAAAAAGAAAAAGAAAGAAAAAAAAATGGCTTGGGTGAGTCATCAAACAACTCTGTCAAAAACCAGGATGTCTGATTTCACAGCCTCAATCATGCGCCCTCCAACGCCACGTGGAACACAAACTCCAACATGATAAAGTCTCAAGTAGGTCATTCACCTTCTACTGTGTCCCAGTGTGAAAGAGGAGGGACTCGTATGGAAAAGCCTGGTCTAAACACAAGCTTACCTGTGTTGCAACATGATGAAACATTACAGACTTAGGGAATTCATTCTCAGGTGAGAATTCAGTAACTGGTCCTGGGGGCTGTAAAATATACTGGCCATGAGTCCCTTAGGTAGAGTAGAAAGGATAAGATGACCAAAGTCTAACCTGAGCCAATGTCATTGACATGAGATGATTGTCAGTAGCTGCATCTGAATCTCACTCTGTCAATTCCCAAGAGAGGAAATGAAAGTAAAAGCATTTGTCACTTGAGAAATTTATTTCTCTGTATGTATTATTATTATTTATTGCATTTTCTCACATATTCAAAGTTGCTTTTGAGCCAAACTACAAAGTGAGTAAAAATTGACTTTTCTTCCTTGATTCCTTATTTTCTCGCCTCACCTTTTTTTTTTCTTTTGATGGTTAAATTAGTTAGGATACTAGGTTCACGGCTACTACAGAGAGAGTGGCCCCAAATAATACTGGTTTAAGTGAGATGAAGGTTTATTTCTTGGCTAGGTGCAGTGGTAATCTCAGCACTTTAGGAGTCCGAGGTGGGTGGATCATGAGGTCAGGAGTTCGAGACCAGACTGGCCAACATAGTGAAACCCCTTCTCTACTAAAAACACAAAATTTAGTTGGATGTGGTGATGTGCACCTGTAATCCCAGCTTCTTGAGAGGCTGAGGCAGAAGAATCACGTGAACCCGGGAGGCAGAGGTTGCAATGAGCGGAGATCGCGCCATTGCACTCCAGCCTGGGCAACAGTTCGAGACTCCATCTCAAAAAAATTTTTAAAAAAGAACCATAGTGTTACTGGGCTTGGGGTACCACCTAATGAAGGTACAGCTGCAGTGACCAAAACTGTAGATCACAACACCCATGTCCTTTAGAATACCCTAAAGCCTTCCTAAGAATGATGGGTAGAAAGAAGCCCAAACTGCAAAGACTACAATTAATATCTAACTCTTCAATGCCTAGCTACGTCCGCAAGCCTCAAGACCATCCAGGAAAGCATGACCTCACCAAACAAACTAAAAAAGGCACCAGGCACCAATCTTGGAGAGACAGAAATATGTGACCTTTCAGATGGAGAATTCAAAATAGCTGTTTGGAAGAAACTCAAAGAAATTCAAGATAATACAGAGAAGGAATTCAGAATCTTATCAGATAAATTTAACAAAGCAATTGAAATAATTAAAAAGGATCAAGCAGAAATGATGTCTTAGGAAATAAATGTGCACTGAGATGAGAAAATCATGAAAACACTGAAGTGTCAGAAGAAAAGATAATATAGATCTGTGGATCTCAACCCTGGCTGCACATTGGAATTACTTGAATTGCAATTGAATTGAATTGCAATTGTAAATCCTGATGCCTGGTCACACTGAACCAATCAAGTCAGTAATTTAAAAACTACACAGGTGATTCCAGTGTGCCTGCAGACTTGCCCACCGCTGGTCCAGAAACAGCCTTCTGCAAACTTTAACCTACATAGAAATCATTTGCTTTTTTTTTTTTTTTGAGACAAAGTCTTGCTCAATCACCCAAGCTCAAGTGCAGGCTCAATCTTGGCTCACTGCAACCTCTGCTTCCAGGGTTTAAGCGATTCTCATGCCTCAGCATCCTGAGTAGCTGGGATTATATGTGTGCATCATTGCACCTGGCTAATATTTATATTTTTAGTAGAGACGGGGTTTCACCATGTTGGCCGTGCTGGTCTCGAACTCCCAGCCTCAAATGATCTTCACATCTCAGCCTCCCAAAGTGCTGGAATTACTGGCATGAGCCACTGCACCGGGCCTGAGTAATTTGCATTTCCTTCCTTCCTTCCTTGCTTGCTTCCTACCTTCCTTCCTTCCCTTCTTCCTTCTTTCTTTTTGAGGGCAGCATCTGGCTCTGTCACCCAGGTTAAAGTGCAGTGGCTCCATCTCAGCTCACTGCAATCCCTGCCTCCTGGGCTCAAGCCATCTTCCCACCTCAGCCTCCTAAGTAGTTGGGATTTCAGGCACATGCCACCACACCTGACTAATATTTGTTTTGTTTTGTTTGTAGAGACGGGGTTTCACCATGTTGCCCAGACTGGTTTTGAACTCCTGAACTCAAGCAATCTGCTGGTCTCAACTTCCCAAAGTGCCAGGATTGCAGGCATGAGCCCCCATGGCCTGCCAAGATGCTGCATGTCTAACAAGCTTCCAGCTTCTGCTGCTGCTTGCCCAGGGACAATCTTTGAGGAACAAAGAAGGTAGGTGGCAGGCCAACATGCAACTGATGAACAAATAGCAGGATGGCAGACAAGACTTTGAGAAGCGTTCAGACACATTATTTTTTTTTATTGTGGGAAGATATACACAAGATAAAATTTACCATCCTAACCATTTTTTTTAAGACAGAGTTTTGCTCTTGTTGTGCAGAGCAGACTGCAATGGCGCAGTCTCGGCTCACTGCAACCTCCGCCTCCCAGGTTCAAGCTCCTGCCTCAGCCTCCCAAGTATCTGGGATTACAGGCACCTGCCACCATGCCCAACTAATTTTTGTATTTTTAGTAGAGATGGGGTTTTACCATATTGGCCAGGCTGGCCTGGAACTCCTGACCTCAGGTGATCCATTCGCCTTGGCCTCCCAAAGTGCTGGGATTACAGATGTAAGCCGCTGCGCCGGGCCTCATTGTAACCATTTTTAAGTAAACAGTTCAGTGGTATTAAGTACAATTGTGACTATGCAACTATCACCACCATCTACCTCCAGAAATTTTTCATCTTCCCAAACAACTACTCTGTCTTCATTAAACACAAACTCCCCTCTACCCCATCCCTCTAGCCCAGGATTCCCCAACCTTTTCAGCACCCAAGGACTGGTTTTGGGGAAGGCAATTTTTCCATAGACCAGGCGCAGGGATGTTTTGGGGATGATTCAATCTCATTACATTTATTGTACACTTTATTTCTATTATTATTACACTGTAATATGTAATAAAATAATTATGCAACTCACCATAATGGAGAATCAGTGGGAGCCCTGGGCTTGTTTTCCTGCAACTAGATGGTCCTGTCTGGGGGTGATGGGAGACAGTGACAGATCATCAGGCATTAGATTCTCATAAGGGGTGAACCACCTAGATCCCTTGCATGTGTAGTTCACAATAGGGTTTTCGGTCCTGTGAGAATCTAATGCCACTGCTGAACTGACAGGAGGCGGAGCCCGGGCAGTAATGTGAGTGATGGGAGGTAGCTGTAAATACAGATGAAGTGTCACTCATCACTTGCTTGCCAGCTACTCACATCCTCCTGTGTGGGGGTTGGGGGCCTCTGCTCTAGCCTCTAGCAACTACCATTCTATATTCCGTCTCTATGAATTTAAATACTTTAGGGAACTCACATAAGTGAACTAATACAGTACTTGTCCTTTTGTGACTGGCTCGTTTTACTTAGCATCATGTTCACAAGGTTCATTCATGTGTCCGAATTTCCTATCTGTTTAAGACTGAATAATGTTCCATTGTACATATAGATGCATTATTTTTGAGCAAATGTATCTCTGTAAGAAAAGTGATCAGCTGTTTTGATTATAAAAGAACATAGCCAGGGTGCTTCAGAGCAAAGGGAATCTATTAAACAGCACCAAAGTCACTCCCCTAAATGGGCTGTCCTTTGTAATACAAAAATGATCTCCTTCTAGGGGTTCTGATCCGCCATCCTTTTCCCATTCAATGTCCGCCGTGAAATTCCTGGTTATAAATGGCATAACACGTTAGCAAGTAGTTAGCTGCTACACTATGATGACAAAGCTCAAAACTAAGCTTCTGGAATAGGGCCAGAGGGATGAGGTCACCAGTGAGCCTGGCTTGCATGCTCTCAGGTGACCTCAAAGTGACAGAGAAGCTTTTGGTGGAAACACCTCAGTGACAACTATGCAAAACAGCCGACCCTCTGCGGACAGCTCTGGTAACCAGTTTTTCCTGGTAGAGGTACTGCCGCCTTAGAAAAAGGAGGAAAAAAAATCCCTCAAAAGGAAATGATCAAGGAGTTCTTTGCTGAACTAAAATGAAAAGGGTGACACCCAAAAATAAAACAATGTAAGAAAATTCCAAAGGAAATACTCAGTCTGCGTTTAGAAATGTGAGAACTTAATTCCAGCAAGCCAGTAAGAAGTAAACTGACCACCCATGGGGAGGTTCTTTTATGAGTCTCAAATATCAGGAAGCTTTCCCCAAGGCCGAATCCTGATGTAATCTCACCTCAATCCCTGCAGCACGGGGTTGACTTTTTCTTTGGAGCATAAACTTTTTCCCTGTTGCTCTTTTTCTGTGCTTACTTGGTACTTGTGAGCAAGGACTAATCTAGTTAGTGCTTGAACGGGAGGGGATTTTGTGTTCTGTGTTCCAGAAACAGACTGACAGGGTCTTAGATCTGAGAATTCAGTGGATCTGGTATGGAATGCTTCTTCTGCTACTCAGCGTCTTTGGGCAAGCTATTTATTTTTACTACCATGGTTTCATTTATCTCACTGGTAAATGAAGCTGATGTTACCTTCCACATAGGATTATCATAAGGATGACATGAGATAGTGTTTATAAAAGTGTCTGGTCAGTTCTCAAAAGAAGATGTTTATGCAGCCAACAAACATATGAAAAAAAGCTCTACATCATTGACCATTAGAGAAATGCAAATCAAAACCACAATGAGATATCATGTCACACCAGTCAGAATGGTGATTATCAACAAATCAAGAAACACCAGATGCTGGCAGATAGGAACAGATAGGAACGCTTTTACACTGTTGGTGGGAATGTAAATTAGTTCAACCGTTGTGGAAGACAATGTGGCAATTTCTCAAAGACTTAGAACTAGAAATATCATTCGACCTAGCAATCCCATTACTAGGTGTATACCAAAAGGAATATAAATAATTCTATTATAAAGATATATGCATGTGTATGTTCATTACAGCACTATTCACAATAGCAAAGACATGGAATCAACCCAAATGCACATCACTGATAGACTGGATAAAGAAAATGTGGTACATATACAACATGGAATACTATGAAACCATAAAAAAAAACAACAACAAGATCATGTCCTTTGCAGGGACATGGATGAAGCTGGAAGCCATCATCCTCATCACACTAACACAGGAACAGAAAACCAAACACCACATGTTCTCGCTTATACGTGGGAGCTGAAAATGAGAACAAATGGACACGGAGGGAAACATCACACACCAGGGCCTGTCGGAGGGTTGTAGGGGGTAGGAGGAGGGAGAGCATCAGGATAAATAGCTAATGCATGCTGGGCTTAACACTTAGATGATGTGTTATTAGGTGCAGCAAACCACCACGGCACATGTTTACCTATGTAACAAACCTCCACGTCCTGCACATGTATGCTGGATCTTAAAATAAAAATTTTTTAAAAATCAATAAAAGTATTTGGTTACAGGGCACACTATAAATGTTGCTATGGATGTCCTTTCTATATTTCAAATCCAGGCACTGTTAAGTAGAGGGAAAACAATGATGAGCAAAAGTAGACAATGCCCACCCTCAAAGAGCTCCCAGTGTAGAGGCGAGACAGAGTGGGAAAGGAACAGAGTGCTATGAGAATTACGAGAGCTATGATGAGACTCTTTTGGCGAAGCTTTCTCCTGGAAGAGGCCACTGACCTGCAGCCTGCAGGGTAAACTGGCCTTAACCAGGTGAGCCATGAAGCCTGTTCCAGGCCAAGGCCTCAAGATGGCAAGTGACAGTGCTTGAAAGAAGACAGGGTAGCTGGAGCCAAAAGAGAGAAGTTGAGACAGAGGTGGGGGGACGTGCCGACGTGCCAGACTAGGTGGAGTGTTGATAGCCACACCAGGTAGCTTTGTCTTTATTCTGAAACCATGGAAAGTCCTTGGGGGCAGGCAGTCACTGTTGAAGGCTAACATTTCATTTTTGGAAAGCTCCTTGGTCCTGCAGACGATGGCAGACCAGGATGGTGGTGATGGAGGATATGGAGACGTGAAGATGGATTGGGAGCTTTGGGGGACATAAAACCATAAGTGTCATATGGTATTTGCTCTCAACACGTTTGCAGAACAAATTGACAAACAGGATTGATGACTGGCCCAGACATCAGCCTGAAACGCAGGTAAAATGGTCTGTGTGTAATTTGGCCATCACAAGGAATGAAGTATGCACAAGTTGTTGAGCCCCAAAAATGTTCTGCTTCATGGAAGATGTCAGTGACAAAGGACTGTGTAACTGATTCCAAATAGGCAAAAACTATTGAGACAAAGGTTGGGCAATCAGTGGTTGCCAGGGCTGGGAAAATTGAGGAGTGGCAGCCAAACGGTATGGGATTTCCTTTGGAAGGGATAAAATGTTCTAAAATTGATTGTGGCGATCATTGAGCAGCCCTACGAGTATGCTAAAAATCCATTGAGTTGCACATTTTAAATAGGTGAATTGTTTGGTATATAAATTCTCTCTCTCTCTCTCTCTCTCTTTAGCTATGTCCTACAGGAAGGAATAAATTATATCTCAATAAAGCTGTTACCAGAATAAGCCACGTGGAGAGAAGAGTGTCAGAAGAAGGCTCGTGGTCATACGTACTGCTGCTCCCTGCCTGAATAGTCCAGTGGGCATGACTCCTAGGGTGCTGAGGTGGGTATTTCCTAACCGAACACCCTCCCTGGCCCTTAACCCCACTGCCTGATGTTGGCTCTGACTCCTTCCAGAGCAAATGAGATGGTTCTGTCTTCAGACTTCCAGGAAAGGGAAAGAGAGGGCAGTGTATTCTTTCATTATCATTATTTCTTATCATAATTATTATTTTGAGACAGAGTCTCACTCTGTCACCCAGGCTGGAGTGCAGTGGCATGATCTTGGCTCACTGCAACCTTCACCTCCCAGGTTCAAGTGATTCTCCTGCCTCAGCCTCCCCGAGTAGCTGGGATTACAGGTGCCCGCCACCATGCCCAGCTAATTGTGTTTGTATTTTTAGTAGAGATGGGGTTTCACCATGTTGGCCAGGCTGGTTTTGAACTCCCCACCTCAGGTGATCTGCCCACCTCGGCCTCCCAAAGTGCTGAGATTACAGGCGTGCACCACCCCACCTGGCCCAGCAGTGTATTCTTCTACCTCATTGCTCCCTACTTCACTTTATGGATCTGGGGCAAAGAACTGTCATGTGACAGCAGCCGCCACTGAACAGTGACTAAGGGGAGGACAGAAACTCTACTCATCCTCCAGGTCTCTATTTAGATGTCACCTTCTCCAAGAAGCCTTCTGGGACTTCCAAAAATGAGTCAGGGCCCCTCCTCTGTCTTCTTACGGGCCTGCCCCTTGTGAACACTTGTCCTACCAGGATCTGATGGCTTGTTCCCTTGCTCTCAGCTCACTGAGCTCTCATCTCCTTCAGGGCCAGCGGGGGGCTTGCTCACCAGTTGCACTCTCAGTGCTGCGGCAGAGGCTTGTGCAGATTTTATGGCCACAGCAGCCAAAACAGACATGGGTCTGAGGGAGGTGCTAGGAGTTCACTACTGCGGGGAGCAAAGGGAGCATGAATGAGCACGTGCAGATGACCTCACACTTCCCTAGAGCAGGGATCACGCTTGCATTGCTCAAGCTCCAGGCGTCTCTCCTTCCAAAACAACTCCAGCTTGTGCATAAAGGTGACACTTCCTGACTGACCAACCTCTCATCTTCTACCCTGTCAGGAGGAACAGGAATCACCAATGCTCATACTAAAGTGCTTTTGTTTTATTTTTTCCTTTCAATATAATGCCTGAATTTTTGAGATTCAGGGTCGAAATGAATGTATCCTTGAGTAGGACTCAATATATTATATACATACACACACATACACACATATACATATACACACATACATACACACATGAGCTCAATATAACATATAATATATAACATATTATATATATATTTATTGGTTTCCCTCTACCTAATATATATATAATATATATTATATGTTATATTGAGCTCATATGTGTATATGTTTAAAGTGTATATAATTTTATCTAGGAAAAAGAATACATACTAGCCTAATCTGATCTTCCTTCCTTCCTTCTCTCTCTCTTTCTTTCTCTTTCTTTTTCGTTTTTTTTTTTTTTTTTTTTCCTGAGACAGAGTCTCATTCTTTCACCCAGGCTGGAGTGCAATGGCACGATCTCAGCCCACTGCCACCTCCCCTTCCTGGGCTCAAGTGATTCTCCAGTAGCCGGGACTACAGGCATATTCTAGTTTTCCTAAAGCTCCAGTATTCCTAAAGCCCACCACTTGCTACAAAATGTCACTTGGTATTCTCAATAGCTAAAAAGTATCTACATTCAACTGGAACAAGTCGCACCTACCTCTACTTTAAAAAGGCAAAGCAGGCTGGGCATGGTGGCTCATGCTTGTAATCCCAGCACTTTGTGAGGCTGAGGCAGGCAGATCACCTGAGGTCAGAAGTTCGAGACCAGCCTGGCTAACATAGTGAAACCCCGTCTCTACTAAAAATACAAAAAATTACCTGGGTATAGTGGCGCATGCCTGTAATCCCAGTTACTCAGGAGGCTGAGGCAGGAGAATCACTTGAACCCGGGAGACAGAGGTTGCAGTGAGCCGTGATCACACCATTGCATTCCAGCTTGGGCAACAAGAGTGAAACTCCATCTCAAAAATAATAAATAAATAAATAAGGCAAAGCAAGCTGTGTCAGGGCCACTGAAACTTTCAGTGTTGCTTCCCTCTGCCACTCCCCCCACACGCCCCCAACTCCACCCCTGCCTGCGCTCAGCCTCCAGCTGAGGATGGTGGATTTTTAAAGTTGTTTGCTTCTCTCCAAGAGTTTACTCTGTTTTTACTCACGGTATTCTTTCTTTAAAAGGTGGAAAGTTTAGTCTTATTATTTATTTCAGCCAGGAATGTATTCGATTATGAGTGACAGTGAACTGAAAGCCGGTGGCTTAAACACAGAAAGATTTTATTTTCTCACTAAAAATAAGTCCAGAGGGGGGCGGTCTGGGCTGAGGGAGTGGCACCATGATGCCATCAGGAAGCCAAGCTGCTTTTGTGTTTCTGGTCCACCCTCCTCAGTAAATGGCTTCCATCTGCAAAATCCCCTCAGCTCCAAGATGGCAACCACTTAGGAGCCATCATGCTCACATCTCTGACTAGAAGATAAGGAAAGGGGTGTGTTTCTGGACTTTCAGAGCGTTTTTGGAAGCCTAAGTCTCATGCAACATTCTGTCTACCCCTCATGGGTCAGAACCTTATCACATGGACACACGCAGCTGAAGGGAGACTGGGACACTTAGCTGGGCATGCTGCTGCTCCCAAATCATATCACAGGATCTGTGACTAGGAGAAAGTGGAGCATGGATGGTGAAGCAGAAGTCTCCACCCTCCATGTGCATTAACTTCCACCGCTGTGTGAGTGCAAGTAACATTCCAAGTGGGTCTCCTTGCACCCAGGTTGACAGGGCTCCTGTGTCCTTTAATCTGGGTCAATCTTTTGCTTCTGGAACAATGGGCAGTGGACCCTTGTGACTTGAGGGCATCTAAAGACTGCCTGCTGAAGGCTGGGCATGGTGGCTCACGCTTGTAATCCCAGCACTTTGGGAGGCTGTGGGTGGATCACCTGAGGTCAGGAGTTTGTGACCAGCCCTGATCAACATGGAGAAGCCTGGTCTCTACTAAATATACAAAATTAACCAGGCATGGTGGTGTATTTCTGTAATCCCAGCTACTCAGGAGGCTGAGGCAGGAGATCGCTTGAACCTGCCAGCCAGAGGTTGCGGTGAGCCGAGATTGTGCCATTGTACTTCAGCCTGGGCAAGAAGAGCAAAACTCCGTCTGAAAAAAAACCAAAAAACAAAACAAAACAAAAAAACACACAAAAAAAGACGGCCTGCTGCAAGAGCTCAAGACAATCTCTCTTCCTCAAACTTGACTGCAACTGCTGCCTGAAATCTCACCACTAAAGAGTTATGCTGTTGAGATGAAATACTAATTTCTATTTTAAATGAAGATGTTCTGAGAAGGGTTAACACATAGAGCTGCACCCTGTCATTCCCCTTTCATCTAGCAGGAGCAGAGACAGTGAGTCATGGGGAGGGGAGACGCAGCAGTCCCATCACAATCACGGACGTCATTGCTTGAAGAGAGAGGGCCTGGGCTGAGCCTGGGCAGGACCCAGAAGATCAGAGGGTGAGTTTTGCCAGCACCTCAGTAGGGGAGGACAAGTCCATGAATAGAAGCAATTGTAAGGGGATGTAGAAAGCAGCTCCAGTAGACTTAGAATCAAAGACTTTTAGTTTTGAAAGGGAGCTTGCTGACCCTCAGGTCAAACACACCCATTTGACAGATGATGAAATGGAGTCAGAAAGAGGCCAACTGACCTGACCGAGGCCCACAAAGGGCTAGTAGCAGACACAGGTGTCAGAGCCTCTCCTCTGATCCCTAGTCCAGGAATTACTACAAGTTGTTTTTCCTTTTTCCTTTTTCCTTCCTTCTTTCCTTCCTTCCTTCCTTTCTTTCTCTCTTTCTCTCCTTCCTTCCTTCCTCTTTCTTTATTTTATTTTATTTTATTTTTTTTCAAAGACAGAGTGTTGCTCTGTTGCCCAGGCCAGAGTGCAGTGGTGCCATCATAGATCATTGCAGCCTTGACCTTTTAGGCTCAAGCAATCCTTCTGCTTCAATCTCCCAAATAGCTGGAACTACTACAGGCACATGCCACTATGCCCAACTAATTTTCTTTTTTTGTAGAGACAGGATCTCGCTCTGTTTTCCAGGCTGCTCTTGAACTCCTCACCTCAAATAATCCTCCTGCCTCAGCTCCTCAGCTTCCCAAAGTGCTGGGACTATAGGCATGAGCCACTGTGCCCAGGTACAAGTTGTTGTTTATTTTTGTTCCACAGAGGACTAGGGCTCCTTGGAGAGGCTGAAGAGGAGAAGAAGGAGGGGTGAAGCTCTGGGTCCTGCCAGTTGTGAAACCAGGTTTCATGGGGCCTGAAATTTATACAATTGAGGAAGGGGAGAGTTATTTAAGAAAAAAAAAATTACAAATTTTGGCCAGGGCTGGCAGCTCATGCCTGTAATCCCAGCACTTTGGGATGCCAAGGTGGGTGGATCACCTGAGGTCAGGTTCAAGACCAGCCTGGCCAACATGGCAAAACCCTGTCTCTACTAAAATAAATTAGCTGGGCATGGTGGCATGTGCCTGTAGTCCCAGCCACTCAGGAAGCTGAGGCAGGAGAATTGCTTCAACCCGGGAGGCAAAGGTTGCAATGAACTGAGATCGCACTACTGCATGGCACCCTAGGCAACAGAGTGAGACTCTGTCTCAAAAAAAAATAAAAAGGAAAAACTTTACAAAATTAATAATGCAAAATCAGGCACAAGGCTTTGGAGAGTTCCTGAAGTTTAAGTATCATTAGTTTTATAGTAAACCTGACACAGGGGCCATCCATTGTGCCAATTGTGTCAGCTGCTCCAGTCTCTCCTGTTTTACACATGACTCTCTTGAGGTGTTAGAGTTAAAAAAAACAACAACTGAAAGGTGAATATAAAAAACTTTTAAAACTATCATTATGCTAGTATCACATGATACTGGTAGAGAAAAATTTAAAAAAAAATAAGAAATAAGGAAAAACTATCATTATGCGTATCACTGTCACTCAGCACGGCCGAGGACCAGGCAGTTTAGCTGACACAATTGCCTGCCAGCATTTGATTGTCTACATCTTTGAGAAATTAAGTATCTCAGGTGAGTCACAGGAGAGATGCTTGTGTAGGCCTTCAGTGCAGGGACTCAGAGAAGCACAGCAATCCTGTGCTTTGACTCACAAGATGGAATTTGAGCAATTCTTGATCAGGTGCCCTACAGATGTCATAGATTGTTTAGATTTGAATACAAGTGGATTTTTAAATTGCTATCCTATGAAGCATACCTTAAAAAGCCAAGATTTTCTTCTTCATTGTTTCAGAACTGTCAAGAACTGGATAAGGAAATATGATTCAAAGGGCAGAAAATATGGAGCACTTAATCATCATCTACTCCTGTGAAATTCTCACCTTTTACTCATTCATTTGGGATAAAAGTATTGAAGATTGTGATTAAATGCCTATATGTTTTGTCTAAGGAGAGCTCATTATTGTATTTTGTGAGTTAATTTATCAGATTATCAACCTTGGCTCTAAAAGGTAAGCAATGGTTTAAGGTCAGTTTTAAACATAAAGAAAATGTGAAGAGGATAGTTTGGGCAAGGCATCAAATGGTGGGAAGAGAAGTCTAGGGATCCAGAGAACAAGAAAGACTCCAAAGGGAATAGCCTGGAAATGATGTTTCACTGTTGCAAGCTTACCCCAGGCCAATTGCAGTTGGATAAAAGTAGATGTAATTGAGAAAGATAATCCAAATTCAATTTTTTTTTTTTTTTGCAGTTCTGCTAGAGAATGTTGTTTTTTAAAAAAATGCATCCTAAAAAACTGTATTACTTTTTAATTTGAAAAAGTAGGCCAGGCGTGATGGCTCATGCCTGTGTCCTCAGTATTTTGGGAGGCCGAGGTGAGCAGATCACCTCAGGTCAGGAGTTCAAGACCAGCCTGGCCAACATAGTGAAACCCCAACTTTGCTAAAAATACAAAAAATAGCCGGGCATGGTGGTGCGTTCCTGTAGTCCCAGCTACTCAGGAGGCTGAGGCAGGAGAATCACCTGAAGCTGGGAGGTGGAGGTTGCACCGAGCTGAGATTACATCACTGCACTCCAGCCTAGGCAACAAGAGTGAAACTCGAAAGAAAGAAAGAAAGAGAGAGAGAGAGAGAAAGAAAGAAAGAAAGAAAGAGTAATGTATGCCTACACTAAGGCACACTACAGTAATATTTTAGAATCAGAGGAAAAGCTTCCAGAAAATGAATAGCTGGTTACATACAAAGGATTGGGAATCAGAATAATATCACGCATCTGACAGCAACACTGGAATCTAGAATATATTGAAACAGGCCTTCAAAATTCTAAGAAAAAAATGCATTCCAACCTAAAATTCTACACCAAGCCAAACTATGAATGCAGACTAAACGCATTTTTAAATACACATGATGTGCAGACCCCATGGGTTGCCTATCCAACAGCTATTTCCCCAATCCTTTCTTTCCTATTGACTGAGACCTGTTCCCACAATAGAAGCTGTAAATGATAAATATTCATTCTCTGAGACTTCCATGCAGCTAGGATCAGCCATATGACCCAGTTTCTGACAAATCAAATTAGCCAGCTGCTGTAGCCACCTGTGACCTAAAGAGGAGACATCATCATTGTTGTGAGGAAGGCAAAGCAAAAGTGTGAAAAGTGCCTGGGTCCTGATGACATCATTGAGCTGGTAACCATTCAGAGAGTTAGAGATAATAACAGTCATAATAAAAATCCCATTTGTATTCCAGAATACTGTTATTTATAGTTGAAGGCATTCTAACTGATACCATAGGCCTCAAAAAAGTTCTCCACTGGAACTAGCAAGTATAACAAAAAAGGAATTCTCAGGATGATGACAGCAATCATTCCATCCCAGAGCAAGAAGACAGAGTCCACAGCTGGGAATGTCTCATGGGAAAAAAAAGTAAACTGCCAAATTCTGTGTCTGGCCATACTGAGAGGAGCTTTATGGTTATGTGAGAAATTTTTGAATTGAATTAATGATAGGCACATGGAAGACAAAGTAAATGAGTAAATGAGGGGAAAGGCAATTATATATGACATATATTAACATGTGTTACACATACATATTACATTATATATATAATATACATTATATTATATGCATGCAATATACATTGTATTGTATACATAATATACATTGTTTATACATTATAATATATATTAATATATTACATTATATTATATATGTTACACAAATGAAACCTGAATGAATTTTATTTATGTATACATACTCTTCTGTACTTTGCATTTTCATATGACAATATATCTTGGAGAGGTTCCAAACATCAGCACATACATAGAATTCCTCACACAGATTTCCTTAATTTTTAACAAAATGGCAGATTAGTATTTTATTGTATGGAAGCAATCTCTGTGAATGGACACTAGGCCACTTTTGGTCTTTTGCAGACAAGGCATGCAGCCATGAATATATGTGTACATTCTCCTTTGTATAAATGTTCAAGTACATCTCTAAGATAAATTCCTAGATGTAAATTATTGGGGCATATGGCATGTATCTTTAAGTTTTGATATAGTTCTGAATTTCCTTTCAAAGATGTTGCACAATTTGTATCCTCACCTACAGTGTATCAGTGCCTGTTTCCTCATAAACATTGCCAATGTTTGCAACACCAGACTTTAAAAAAAAAAAAAACCTTGCCAATGTGATAAGTGAAAAATTGTTTCTCATTGTTTTATTTTGCATTGAATTTGCTTTTCTTTAACTGGGAGGGACAGCCACTTATGCTCACTGGAAATTTAGGAAAACGCAGAAGGCCATGTTCATACACATGGTATGCTCTTGTGATTTTTTGGAAGAATTTGAATACCCTAATACCCCTTTCTTTCTTTCTTTTTTTTTTTTTTTGAGACTGAGTCTCACTCTCACCTAGGCTGGAGTGCAATGGTGCGATCTTGGCACACTATAACCTCTGCCTCCTGGGTTCAAGCAATTCTTCCGCCTCAGCCTCCTGAGTAGCTGGGATTATAGGTGCGTGTCACCACACATGGCTAGTTTTTGTATTTTTAGTAGAGATGAGATTTCACTATGTTGTTCAGGCTGGTCTTAAACTCCTAACCTCATGATCTATCCACCTTGGCTTCCCAAAGTGCTAGGATTACAGGCATGAGCCATCATGTCCTGCCGGAATACTCCTTTTTATTGCTCCAGTGACAGCCACAAAGGCTTATTCATATCCTAGTTCCAATAAGACAAAATTTTTTTGTACTGAGGCACATTGTTTCCAGAATGAAATAAAAAGGGACAGATTACACCCTACAAAATAACAGGAACCAGATAGAAATATGACCACTAGAAGCTCTTAAAATAATGTTGGGTTATGGTAACTATTTCTAGAAACTAATTTGGTAAATGCATAAACATCCAAGAATAGCAAGTGATTAATCATCAGCAGGAGAAAATACAACTATTGAAAATTATGACTATGCCAACCATTCGTTCATTCTATAAGAATTAATAACTGGTCGGGTGCGGTGGCTCACGTCTGTAATCCCAGCACTTTGGGAGGCTGAGGTGGGCAGATCACCTGGGGTCAGGAGTTCGAGACCAGCCTGGCCAACATGGTATAACCCTGTTTCTACTAAAAGCACAAAAGTTAGCCAGGTGTGATCGTGGGCGCCTATATCCCAGATACTCAGGAGGCTGAGGCAAGAGAATCGCTTGAACCTGGGAGGCAGAGGTTGCAATGAGCCCAGATTGCACCACTGCACTCCAGCTTGGGTGACAAGAGTGAAACTCTATCTCAAAAAAAAAAAAAGAAGAAGAAGGAGGAAGGAAGAAAGCAGCAGCAGCAGCAGCAGCAAAACCCTTAGTTAGTTTGGGGGAAGATGAGGACAAAGCTTTCCTGGAGGAAGCACTTGGGAACTGAGATGTGAAGGGCTCAGGCAGACGAGGTGGGGCTTTTCAAACAGAGGGAGTAGCAAGTGCTCTTCAGAATCTAGTAAATTTCTGCCAGGAGCAGTGGCTCACACCTGTAATCCCAGCACTTTGGGACTGGCAGATCACTTCAGATCAGGAGTTCGAGACCAGCCTGGCCAACATGATGAAACCCCTTCTCTACAAAAAAATAAAAAAATTAGCTGGGAGTGGTGGTGTGTGCCTATAATCCGAACTACTGGGGAGGCTGAGGCAGGAGAATCACTTGAGCCCAGGAAGTGGAGGTTGCAGTGAGCTGAGATTGAGCCACTGCACTCTAGCCTGAGAGACAGAGTGAGACTGTGTCTCAAAAAAAAAAAAAAAAAATCTAGTAAATTTCTACATGAAAACATGGTGGCATGTGCTAACAACAATCACAAGTTATTTTGGAAAATTATTCATGAACTGTCTGTATTAATTATACTCATTAAGTTTAACTGATGTTACATTATCAACATCAGGTCAATGTAATATTTATTATATTTCTATAGAGAAAGAAAGTAAGTGGTTTATTAAAATCTCTTCCTTGTAGAAAAGAACTGTAGACAATTCTACGCATTTGCATGCTTATGAATAAGAAAGAAAGGGAAGTGAATTTTAGTAACATGAATAATTCCTCTTCCAACATTTCATGCATGTTGAGTCTGGGTGATTGCCAAAATTATTGAGACACATTGAGTTACTTGATGTTTAATGTTTCTTTTGCAATCTAATTTCTTATTTTAAAATGTTAGAAAAAAAGAAGTTACTAAGTAGTAAAGGACATGGAAAGCCTATTAACTCAGAAGGAATGTTGGAAAACTCACTGTGCCAGGGAAAATAGAATATATCATCTGTATCTGTTGTTTTAAAGCAATTTTGAAGGATGTGGGGCAGATGTTTGAAATTTGTAATGTCACTTATTGCTAGGATCGAGTCACATAAGAGGAACGTTATCAGGTTTAGAATTCTGGAGCTGGTCTGGACAATGACTGTGAAGAACTTTTAACTGAGTTAATCTTGACTGCCAAGCATGGGTTACGATAGTACCTAGAGCAGCATGAATCTTTCCATTGGCATTAAATGCTTTAGCTTGAATGGCCACTGGGCTTAGCAAAGAACTGAATACAAGCAGTATCACCTCCCTTTAAACATATCTTTTATCGCTTATCTTTTATTCTTTTTTTAAATTTCTACTTTATTTTTTAGTCTCATGAGATCTGATTTTATCACTTATCTTACCTTGTAAAAAAAAAAAAAAATTTCCAGGAAATAAATTTTCAGTAAAACTGAGCTAGCTCTCTTGGCAAGCTTGCTGGCTTTCCTACCCACATCATTCAACTATGCATAAGACTGCTGCCAAGAAAAGGGGAGAAAAAAAAAAAAGAAACAGAGGAAATTACAAGCTATAAAAGCTAAAAAGCATTGTTACCCTCTTTTAGAAATGGCTATTTCTGGGCACAATGGCTGCAGTGAGTGATGGTCACCACTGCACTCCGGCCTGGGTGCCAGAGTGAGACCCCTATCTCAAAAAAATAAAAAATAAAAAGAAATGACTATTTCTGTTACATTTCACGATTTCCCCCAGCAACTTGTTGGTTACTAAATGAGAGTGACTTCTAAATAAAACCAGAGTGTTTTATTCAATCCCATCTGGAAACGCTGAGAAGGAACTGCCAAGGCTGGTGAAATCGGGGCTTTACCAGGACAAAGAAGTCGTCATCTCTCAGTGACTCATGTAAGATGCATTTTAAAATTGTTGCATGTGAGACACTTCCAATGATTGCCCTGACAAGGCACCCCAAAATTTGGCAGGTTCTTTCAGAAAGGACAAGGTCAGTTTGTAGATGAGCTCATTTCTTCATCAGCAATATCAGCTGATACACTCTGAGAACCTCCTTCCTAAGATGCAGAAGACTTACATAAGGGGAAATGTTCTAGGATAAGGTTGTGGAGTGTGTGTGTGTGTGTGTGTGTGTGTGTGTGTGCGTTTTGGAGGGTTTTTTTTTTTTTTTTTTTTTTTTCCAGACAGGTCTTGCCTTGTCACCCAGTCTAGAGTGCATTAGTGGAATCAAAGTTCACTGCAGCCTTGACTTTCTGGGCTCAGATGATCCTCCCACCTCAGCCTCCTCCTGAGTAGTTGAGACTACAGGTGCGGGCCACCAGGCCCAGCTAACTTCATTTTGTATTTTTCGTATTGATGGGATTTCACCATGTATTTCAGGCTGTTCTCAAACTCTTGGGCTCAAGCAATCCGCTGGCCTCAGCCTCCCAAAGTGCTGGGATTACAGGCGTGAGCCACCGTGCCTGGCCCTGATGTATAAATCTTAAGCATATAGGTCAATGAATTCTTGCATATGCATCTACTCATACAATTACAATTCAGATCAAGAAATAGAACCTTTACAGCACTTCAAAAGGTAGCTCCCAGTCCAGCCTGTTCTATTTTTTTCAAAGCACTGTCACCTTTTAAGATACTTGATTGGCTCATTGATGTACCCAAGCAACTAGAAAAGTGCCTGACACATAGTAGGCACTCAATAAATACTTGCTGAAAGAATATTATTTTATTTTGAGACAGAGTCTCGCTCTGTTGCCCGGCCTGCAGTGCAGTGGCACAATCTCAGCTCACTGCTTGCCACCTCAGTCTACCAGTTTCGATCGATTCTCCTGTCTCAGCCACCTTAGTAGCTGGGACCACAGGCGCCCGTCACCAAGCTTGGTTAATTTTTGTATTTTTAGTACAGGCAGTGGCTCGTGCCTGTAATCCCACTTTGGGAGGCCGAGGCAGGAAGGCCGCTTGAGCCGGGGAGTTCGAGATCAGCCTGGGCAACATAGTGAAACCCTGTCTCTCTAAATAAATAAATAAATAAATGCAGACATCAGAATGGTATTGTGGATTGGATGCAGGTGTGGATCTAAGTACAGGTATGGATTGGATGCATCCTTGTGTGGTCTCTTCTATGTAACATTTTCTTGGACAGGTTGAGCACTTGGTAGTGGATCTGCAAGGAGGGGATACCCCCTTTTATCTGGAACCCTCTCTTGATTCCTAGGTTTGCTGGCATTTATCAGGATAGGGGCAGTCTTGGTAAATGGCTTCCCTCCTTTGGACTCTGCTATTCCTCACATGCCATAACCCAGTCTTGAGAACCTGGTCACCTTCCATCGCTCCCCTCTCCCAGTCAGTTGCAGGTTGTGGCTGCTTTGTGCCCTGACATCTCTCTTCTGTGGTGTCCCTTGAATTTCCCCCTTTTTACTTCCCCTGGCAACCCCTCCAGGCCCACCGTTCATCGCTGTCCCAGCCTCCCAAGTGATACTCTCATCTTCAGTCTTATCCTTTTGGGACTGTCTCCCTATTATTTTCCCTAAAACACGACCTTGATCACGTTCATGCTCTGATCCTAAACCTTCAGTGGTTTCCAGGTGCTACCAAAAACAAGTCTAAATGTCTTAGCCTTCCGGGCCCCATTTCCTCCCCAGCCTCGGGGCTTACCACTGCACTGCCAGCAGAATGGTACCCAGCCTCACCAACAGGCTGCATGTTCTCTTGCATCCCTGCCTTTGTTCTGTCGTCAGCTTCAGAAAATGAGTGCTGGAAGAGACCATCTGGTCCAATCTCATTTTACAAATGAGGAAATTGAGGCACAGACAGATTTGAGTGACTGACCAGCACCTAGTCTGAGATCAAGTTTGACTCATGAAAGGGAAGCCCAGAGCAGATTTGGGGTTGGAATCAGACAAGATCCAACCAGTTGGCCACCCGTTGAATATCCTCTGATCCCTAAACTTGTGAATCTTTGAGTCCCATAAGGCATGGCCTCCTGTAGGAAGCCTCTGTGATGACCCAGTTGGGAGTCTGGACGTGAGCCTCTAGGTGACTGGGAATCTGTCTAGGAGTCCTGGCTCCCCTAGCATTTTAAGCAAACTCTGATCTTTGACTTTTCTGTATTCTTATCCCAACGACTCGGTCCCTAGTAGGGGAGCGGTAAAAGTCTACCCAAGGTGGGTAATGTCTATACTGCCGAGGAGGCACGATTCATTCGCTCAGACACCAGCCAGCAACGAGGCGCTGAGTCCAAAATTTCCACCCACACCGCGTAGTTCACGTGCCGCACCTTAACTCATTTTGACGCCAAACCCAAAAAACTTGAGAGCGTTTGGACTCGGCAGAAAGCCTGCTGGCGGCAATTACAGGCCACGTTTCTCGAAGTCTTGAGGCGCAGTCTCTTTCTTCACCCTCCGCGCGGCGAACCTTGACGCGCATTCGGTGACCGGTCCCCAAACGTGACTTGGCGTCAAGAGGACACAGCTCCCCTTACCGAGGGAGCTCAGGTCCCGGGCGCGCCGCGGCCCCACCAGCTTTCCGGGTTGGCGCAGTCCTCAACCCGGGGCGACGGCCAAGCCAGCGAGGGCGGCGGGAAAGTGACGCTGGGCTGCAGAGGCGGGGTGGCGAGTGCTGCCCCGGGGGAGCCGCGAGCGTCCGCAGCAGCCGGGTCTCAGGCTGGGCGAGGCTAGGGGATCGCGGGCTGGGCTCAGAAGACTGCCGGGGTTGCCCACCTGACTCCAGGACGCACAGAGGGCGTGGGGCAGGGGCTGGATCTGAGCCCGCCCCGGGGCTTGCCGTCCAGCCCCTCTCCGCCCTGTGGAGGGAAGAAGGGAGGGGAGAAGGCCGGGCCCGCCCCCAGCCTCAGCCCCGCCGAGGCTCGGCGGCCGCGGCTGCTGGAGGGAGACGAGAGGCACCTTCCGGAGCGGAGAAACCAGTTTGGCCGGTCCCGCCGAGCGGAGGGAAAAGGGCGGCTGCAGAGGAAGGGTGCACGACGCGGGGCGGGGGAAGGCGGAGGAGCCACTGGCGAGCCGCGAGAGCCGGAGGTGCGGCCGCCAACTGGACACGCTTCCCGGGGACCCCGGCCAGCCCCCTTGAGCCATGCAGCGCTAGCGCGGCGACCGGGCTGGGGCTGGGCGGGTGGTGGCAGCGGCCAGGTGCGCAGCGAGCGCTCGGAGCGGCGCGCACCCGGCGGATGCCCCAGCCGGGGCCCAGCGAGCGCCAGGTAAGCAGAGGCGCGGCGCCGGGGGCCCCCGACCTCCCCAAGCCCGCTGGCCGGGCGGGGTCCTGCAGGTCCCCTGGCCGCTCCCGCCGCTCTTTGGAGATCCTAGATGCGGTGGCAGCAGCTGTCCACACCCTCGGGCTCCCGAGCCCGCACAGGTGGCATTTGGGTGGAGGTGCTAGAAGCCCCCGTGGCCTCGGGGTCGGTGACGCAAGGCCATCTGGGCAGGCAGCGCTGCGGAGAGGTCCGTGGAGTTTTCACCTGCCTGGAGGAGGAAACTCTCGGGGAGTGTTTGGGTTCTTCAATCGGTAACTACGCACTGTCCAGGGGTTAAGCCAGGCAGGGCTTTCGGCTCCTTGGGGGATGCCGCTGGCTTCTGTGCGGTGGCCACCGCCCCTCTGGGAGTCCCTGGTGACCGGGTTCTGCTGGGGTGCTCTTTAGGAGCAGATGCCAACGTGTCCTAAAAGGACTTGCGGACCAAATGTATCTGACCGCGGCCCACCTGCCGGGAGGGATGGAGGGGTGAGATGGATCTCCTCCCCAGCTCCTACTGCCCGGCCGGGTACGCCCCAGACGTCTTCCGAGCTCTTTATTGTGGGATGAGAGGGGAGGTGATGGGGAAGAGAGACACTGTTTTTTCGACGACTCTCGGGTCGCGTCCGCCAGCCCCGCTCAGATGGCTGCAGGCATCGCCTTCCCTCGCCAGTTTGATGCCCGGCGCTGTCCCCTCGCTGTGTGCACGCGGAGGGACAACTTGTTAGGGGGCTCGGGGAGATGTTTCAGGGCACGGCCCAGTGCTTTAACACCCCCCGCCCCCACTTTTCCAACTCCCTCCTTCTCCTAAAAGTGAAAGAAAAGTCCTGAAGTGTCCGCCCAACTTTTACGAGGGAGGCGTGTGCGTGCAGTCCCTGGGGGTGGGGGGAGGCTCGGAGCTGAGATCCGTGACAGCCCTACGGGAGAGACTGAGGTATAGTAACAATGCAAAACGGGGAGGGGGTTGACACGCAAAAGAGGGACTCAGGCTGCGTTTCTGCCCAGTGAGTCCCCGCTCAACCTTACCCGACGCCCTTGGCCTGCACGCGCGGCCCTTTCGGGGCTGCAAGCCTTTCCTGGGTAGCTCCGGACGACACCGAGTTCCTCTCCGGGAAACTGGCCTGCCTATTGGCGGGAGAAAAGATTAGCTCCCATCTTCCTGGTTGCATTGCCTTCAAAATTGTACCACTACCCATGGGAAATTAAACAAGAAAACACTAGTGGGATGTTCGGCGACAACCCGGCACACGGTAGGTTATCGAGGAAGGATAACTGCTTTCAGGAACAGGAGCTAAGAAAAAGACGCGTGATAAAGCCTCCAGGGGTAGTGAATACGAGCCCACATAAATAGGGGACACAGCAGCAAATGTGAAGTAGAAGCCTAATTTTCATCGGCTAAGGAATACTTTTTTGTTAGGCCTAAGATGCCATTCATTAATTCTGGGCTTATTGTTGAAGGCGTTATTAAACCCTATTATAAATGGATAGACTGTGCACAAGATGATTAATGCTTATTAGCTGATTACTTTCTGGGGAGAAGTCAGCCTGCCTGCAATTAACTCCTCTGAATTCTCTTAATGATTTTCATTATGTAGTGGAGCTTCCCTTGCTGTAATTTTGGGAAAGAATATTAACCACTTTGTTCATTTGGCATTTTCCAGTGGCTGTATTTTAGCAACTTTTAGTGATTCTTTGTGTGGGTTATTAAGGGCCGAACAAGACTCTGTGGTTAATACTGTCCAACACAGATGCTACTTGTGTGAGCTCAGCTCTGGCTCCTTTCACGGTTTCTTTCTGGGTTTTAAGGAACATACACACCTGTGTGCACTTGTTATATTACATCTTACCGATAGAACTGGGAGAGCTTTTGTTTTGTTTGTTTAATAGAGGTTTTAAAATAATGATTTGGTAAAGCAAATGGCTTAGCAGAAAGGAGACTTGAGTAGTAAGGCAGGTTCAGGACTGATTCCATGTTTAATCTGGTTTTCAGTCTAGGGAATCTTAGCTCCAATGGAGTCAATACCAGATCTGGCTGTAGAATGTTCCTTTCCTTTCCTTCTGTGTATTCCTCTTTCTTCTTTCTTTCCCTTCATTTTGAAGCAAGGTAGTGGAAAACATATGGATTTAGATGCCCACAGATTTCAGTTCTTTTACTTGCTAATTGTATAAGCTTAAATGAATTCTTAAATTTTCTGAACCTCTGTTTGCTCTTCTGTTGAGGGGAGAAGATATTATCACTCTCTGGATTGTTGAAAGAATTAAATTAGAGAACATATGAATGTTCTTTATACATAGTGTTTGAATGTTGGTTTCTTTATTAGACTGATATCTAAAAATACTATTATTGCAGGTATCTGCTGTATTTTTAATATTTTATTGCCTTAATTAAAATTCCATTTTAGTTTTTTATAAGCAACATTCATAGAATGCAAGTAATTCTTGTAACTCCAGAGAGATTTTTACCAGTTACCTTTGCTCTTGAATGTCAGTCACTAAAAAAGAAGCCAATGCACTCATGAATGCAGGGGAACTTGCTTTTTAGGTACCAGAACACATTGGTTTTTTAAATTTATAAATGAAATAAATAGAGATAGGGCCTTGCTATGTTGCCCATGCTGATCTTAAACTGCTGGACTCAAGCAATCCTCCTGCCTTGGCCTCCCAAAGTACTGGGATTACAGGTGTGAGCCACAGCACCCAGCCAGTTACTTGTTTTTTAAGAAAATGAAGCCAGGCACAGTGGCTCAGGCCTATAATCCCAGCACTTTGGGAGGCCAAGGCAGGTGGATTGCTTGAGCCCAGAAGTTTGAGACCAGCCTGACCAACATGGTGAAACCCCGTTTCTACTAAAAATACAAAAATTAGCTGGGCATGATGTACATGCCTGTGATCCCAGCTACTCAGGAGACTGAGATACGAGAATAGCTTGAACTAGTGATGCGGAGGTTGCAGTGAGATCATGCCACTGTACTCTAGCCTGGGCCACAGAGCAAGGCTCTGTCTCAAAGAAAGAAAAAAGAGAAAATGAGAAATAATAATATATACATATACACATGTATATATACATGCACATATCTATATACATATATGCACATATATATGCTTTCTAGAATATTCCTCCACAATGCCAGTTCTTCAGTGACAGAGAACCTCAAAAAGATCTTAGATTAGGTATTACTTTTAGCTGGGTACAGGGATGGGGATTCAGGAGTAACTTGGTTAACAAAATGAAAAAGATAACCTATCTTCTTTTTGTGTTATTAACACACTTTTCGCAGCAAATTAATTTTTACTTAATAAGTAACAAAAAGCCTACAGGCATGAATACAATTAGTCTAATTGAATGTCAACAGACCTGAAAACTTACAAGATACCTAAAGATACCACAAAGAAAAATTTTCCAGGAGACTAAACTAGAAACAACCATAGAAACAAATTCTCAAAGTAAGTCCTTAAGCAACTTAAAAGGTATCTCTTTTTAGAGAGATTTGGGACATAAATTGTTCTGGGGCCAGGCACAGTGGCTCACTAAACCTGTCTCTACTAAAAATGCAAAAATTAGCTGGATGTGGTGGCGTGTGCCTGTAATCCCAGCTACTCAGGAGGCTGAGGCAGGAGAATTGCTTGAACCCGGGAGGCAGAGGTTGCAGTGAGCCGAGATCGCACCACTGCACTCCACCCTGGCAACAGAACAAGACTCTGTCTCAAAAACAACAACAACAACTTTTTGTCATCTAAATCTTTAAAATCATATTAGTACTTTCCTTGATACTTATAAATGCATTGTACCTTTAAATAAATTGTCACCCAACCCTTCCACAATGAGAAATATGTTCCATAACTGGTCCCTGCAAGCAGTCTAGAGGCAGCAGTGAAATAGAGGTTGCCAGCCTTGGAGTCCTTTGACCTGGGTTGGAATGCAGGCATCACAGCTTCCTAGGTGCATAACCTACGGCAAGTTACTTTGCCTCTCTAGGCTTCAGTTTCCTCATCTGTAAATGGGATAATAACAGTACTGCCTGACAAGGCTGTGTGATGAGTTCCAAACGAGATAGTTTAGGTAGACAGCTTAGCACACAGCTCAGTAAAAGGTAGTCATTAATATGTTGTTGCTATGGCTTTGTAAATATCACTCACCCAGCCATTGCCTTTCTCCTGGGCTGTGAAGGAAACGGGAATCATTCTACAAGTTAGTATTTATTTAGCAAACATCAGTGCCCATTTGCACCAGGCACTGGAAAGAGAAAGTTCCCTAGAGCTGGGGCAAGGTTCTAAATCCCCGATCTACACTTCTTCTGAAGTCTGGTGGCTCAGAGGACCAGAGTGCTTGTTTGCCTCTTAACCTTGCAGGAAAACTTGTGAGGGACCTGGTTGCTGTCTCACCTGGGTACTATCCCCTCCTGCACAGCAGAAGCCCATGGAATGATCCTGAGCCCCCTTACCCCTCATTTCAGTTGGTCTCTTCTCTCCCTTATCCTCCATGCTCTTGTTTTTCTATTTTTAATTTTTGTTTATTTTAGACAGGGTCTTGCTCTGTTGCCCAGGCTGGAGAGCAGACAGGCACGAACATGGCTCACTGCAACCTTGACCTCTTGGGCTCAGGTGACTCTCCCACCTCAGCCTCTCTAGTAGCTAGGACTAAGTGCATGCCAGAGTGCCCAGCTAATTTTTTTTCAATTTATTTATTATTATTATTATTATTTTTAGAGACAGGGTCTAACCATGTTGCCCAGGCTTCTCTTGAACTCTTAGGCTTAAGCAGTTCCGCCTGGGCCTCCCAATATGCTGGGATTACAGGTGTGAACCACCATGCCTGACCCACACACCTGTTTTGTTTTAATTACTATTCTGTTTAAAACTCAACAGTTTCTGAGCCCTGTGGCTTCTTGAAAGGCTCATTGCTCTGTGTGGTTTTCTTAGTGTGGATCCTGGGTAGGCATTGCTAATGACAGAGACCCTTGGTATAGCTCCTTTCATTCATTCATCTTTAGACTATGCTGGGGAATTACCTTTCTGCTAAATGGAAGCATGTGGGGTTCACAGAGAGCCTGAGTTGGGTTTCTTCTTTGGTGAGAAAGCAGACCAGAGGCTGGGTGCGGTGGCTCATGCCTGTAATCCTAGCACTTTGGGAGGCTGAGACTGGTGAATCATGAGGTCAGGACTTTGAGACCAGCCTGACCAACATAGTGAAACCTCATCTCTACTAAAAAATACAAAAATTAGCCAATTGTGGTGGCACACCTGTAGTCCCAGCTACTCGGGAGGCTGAGGCAGGAGAATCACTTGAGCCTGGGAGGCAGAGGGTGCACTGAGCCAAGACCACACCATTGTACTCAAGCCTGGGTGACAGAGCGAGACTCCATCTCAAAAAAGAGAAAACAGATCCAGTGTTTGCTCTCTTCCTGCTTGGGACCTTGTCCCTCTTTGCATGGAGGGATGGTTCCCTTAGAACTTGCGGTTCTGAAGATCTGTGTTCTTTATCAGTCTCTCAATTCTAGTATATTTGTATTTATTAAGTGACAAATGGGCCTGGAAGCTGTGGTGGGGGTGGGGTGGGAAGCCAGCTCTCAGTCTGACATTGACTTCTGAAGGAGAGGGTCACCTGTGTTCTGGGCAGCCTTTCAGTAGTGAAGGCCACCATCCCCCCAGCGTGATTGACAAGCCTGGCACTTCTGCATTGAGTACTGTGGAGCCTGACCTTTGGCTAGTAGCTTGGTCTTTATTGACAGGGCTGTTGTTTATAGCTTTGTTACTTTGCTGCTGAGTGGCTTTTGTTCCACCAGAGTTGCGTTTTGTTTGATTTAGTGCAGGTGGTATTTGAAAAGTTTTCTAACCTTTACTGAAAGCAAGCTGCACTAGAAAATCCTCTTTGGAAACCTTCAGGCACCAAATACTGTCCTTCACTTAGTATCAGAACGTCTATTCTTGCTGTTTAGGGAAGCTTCCATGGATTGGATGCACTGTTTATTTTATAGAGTGTAGTGTGATTTGTGTACAACTCCTTATTTTCTCTTCCTGGAACTTAGTAAATTACTGAGATGATCCTGTGAGATTTCTGTGCATGATCTGTAGATCCAGAAGGAACACTTAACATTCTCTGTAAGAACATAGGTAACCCTTTGACTTGGGTGGTTTAAATATTAACTCACTTGGGGAGATGGGTAGGTTTTGTACATTTTTGTGCTGGAAAATAATGATCCTATCTTTAAATAAAAGTGTGAGTCCTCTAAGTCAGGCACTAGCAGCTGCCGTATCAACCTCCAGATTTTTTTTTTTTTTTAATTTAGAGTTAGGGTCTTGAGATATTACCCAGGCTGGTCTCGAACGCCTGAGCTCAAATGATTCTCCTGCCTTAGTCTCCTGAATAGTTGGGAATACAGGCTTGTGCCACTGTACCCAGCAACCTCCAGAACTTTTGATACAATAAAGACTCTAAGTGTGTGAAGTTCATGAGACTACAGAGACTGTAAGAATTAAAAGAAAATCTGTGCTCTGATTTTGGTACCAGTACAACTTTGAGAGGAGGAGAGGTTCCTCATGATCTTATCTTCTTAGTATAGTTTATTTCATGAGACTTTCTAAATTTTTTTTTTTTTTTGAGGTGGGGTCTTACTCTGTCACCCAGGCTGGAATACAGTGCACAATCTCGGTTCTCTGCAACCTCTGTCTCCTGGGTTCAAGCGATTCTTCTGCCTTAGCCTTCTGAGTGGCTGGAATTACAGGGATGGCCACCAGGCCTGGCTAATTTTTGTATTTTTAGTAGAGACGGGGTTTCACCATGTTGGCCAGGCTGGTCTTGAACTCCTGACTTCAGCCACCCACCTCAGCCTCCCAAAATGTTGGGATTATAGGCCTAAGCCACTGTGCCTGGCTTTTAAAAGGAAAAAAAAGTCAAATATACATAACATAAAATTTACCATTTTGATCTTTTTTAAGTGTACAATTCAGTGGCATTAACTACATTCACGTTGTGCAACCATTACTATGACCCACCTTCAGATCTGTTCATCATCTCAGATAGAAACTGTGCCCATGAGCTGGGTGCAATGGCTCACTTTTGTTAATCCCATCACTTTGGGAGGCTGAGGCAGGTGGATTGCCTGAGGTCAGGAGTTCAAGACCAGCCTGGCCAACATAGTGAATCCCCGTCTCTACTAAAAATACAAAAAATTAGCTGGGCGTGGTGGAGGGCGCCTGTAATTCCAGCTACTCGGGAGCTGAGGCAGGAGAATCGCTAGAACCCAGGAGGCGGAGGCTGCAGTGAGCCAAGATCGCACCATTGCACTCCAGCCTGGGTGACAAGAGCAAAACTCCATCTCAAAAAAAAAAAAAAGAAAAAGAAACTGTGCCCATGAAAGAGTAACTACCCCATTCTTCCTATTTCCTGGTCCCTGTAACCTCTATTCTGCTTTCTCCATGAATCTGACTATTCTAAGGTACCTCATGTTAAGTGGAATCACACATTAATTGCCCTTTTATGACTAGTTTAATTCACTAATGTAATGTCCGTAAGGTTCATTCACGTTGTAGCATGAGTCAGAATTTCCTTCCTTTTTAAGGCTGAATAATATTCCATTGTATGCACATGCCACATTTTGTTTATCCATTCATCTGTGACAGATACTTGGGTAGTTTTCACCTCTGGCTAATGTGATTTTTTCAATTAAAAACTATTTTCTCAAGACAAGGTCTTCCTCTGTTGCCCAGGCTGGAGCGTAGTGGTGTGATCATAGCTCACTGCAGCTTTGAACTCCTGGGCTCAAGCCATCCTCCCTCCTCAGCCTCCCAAGTTGCTGGGACTACAGACATTCATCACCACACCCAGCTAATCACAAAAATAAATCTGTGTGTGTGTGTGTGTGTGTGTGTGTGTGTGTGTGTGTGTGTGTCTATAGAGATGGGGGCCTCAATATGTTGATGCCCAGGCTGATGTCAAATTCCAGAGCTCAAGCGATCCTCCTGCCTTGGCCTCCTAGTGTTGAGATTACAGGTGTGAGTCACCGCGCCTGTCCCACCCTCTGGCCGTTGTGACTAATGCTGCCATGGACCCGGGCATACACATATCTGTTCATGTCCATTTTTGAGCCTCCCTTATTCAGTTTGGTAAAATGTATCCTTCATAAGTAAGATGGGCAGGACGAAGTGTTGTACTATTTAATACCATGCTTTCCTCCAGGGTAGCATAGAAATAAGAATGCAGGAATAAGTGTGCTGGGCTTGCCAGGCTGTGTATGGACTTTGACTTTGAGGGTTCTGTTGAAGACACCTGAAGGCAGCACGTGCTTCTCCTTTTCACCTACAGCTGCTCTCACTGAGCCGTGGTCATATGCCATTTGTTTTTTTTTAAGACGGAGTTTCGCTGTCACCCAGACTAGAGTGCAGTGGCGCAATCTCAACTCACTGCAGCCTCCTCGCCTGCCAGGTTCAAGTGATTGTCCTCCTCAGCCTCCCAAGTGGCTGGGATTACAGGCACGCACCACCATGCTCATCATTTGCCATTCTGTCATCCAACTGGCCTGTGCTATGGGTGACACTTTGCTCTGTGCCAGGGTTTTTTGTTTTTTGTTTTTAAATGTCAGGTTGTTTTCCCCCTTAAGGGTAGAATTCATGGCAAGACAAAAGATCAGTTAGAGACTGTAGCATGGCAGAGTTATCAAATGTTCCACCTCTATAATCATGGGCTATGGGTGTCCTGGTATAAAAGCCAGAAGGCTTTATGTAATAATTAGATGTCAATCTGTTAAAGACAACTTAATCTGTAGTTTCTAGAGAACAGTACTCCCATATGAGTTTATACTCATACTGCGCCCTGAAAGTTAGCCAAATAAGGATTTGTTTAAAAAGCAGGTTTTTAAAGTAAAACATACACACAAACTCATCAAAGCTTGAAACCAAACAAAAATACTACTATCACTGGGTGTCCACCCACTTTCCTATTTCATGGCAACTATAACCATATAAAGAATATTGGGGTTAACATGGTTAATTTCTTGGCAGCCTGATACTTTATTTGTCTGGCTCAGCTGCATTAAGAGCATCTAGGATTTTGTCATCAGTCTTAGGCTTTCTCCCCTTGTGCAGAACAACGTGAAAATTCTTAAAAGTCCATTAGAGAAACTTAGGCTATGAATGGTGATGGAAGTAGCAGCTAACATGCCCTGACTCTTTGAGGTCACTGGGACCCAGAGAATGGGAGGGCAAGGGTGCAAGTTCCATTGTAAATAGAGTGGCCAATGGGACCTCCTTGAGAAGGTCATATTTGAGCAAAGACTCAGGAGGAGAGAGGGTGGTCCAGGATGCTGTGGGGAAAGAGTGCCCCAGGCAGAGGGGACAGGTAACTCACTGCAGAGGCCCTAGGTTAAGAGTGCTTGGCTTATCTGGCTATTCCTCCGATGAATGAGTGGGGAAGGGAAGGAGAAAGGAGGTAAGGGCAGAGAAGAAGGGGAGCCAGGCTGTGCTGGGCTTGCCAGGCTGTGTATGGACTTTGACTTTGATTTCTTGGAAGATGGCGGCTCAGGGCAGGGCATTGCTCCTTGGAGTGGTGGGATCTGTGTGAAGACAGGCCAGGCAGAGGGCTCCCAGTCAAGGAGTCAAGCAGGAGGCTGAGCCAGCCAAGTGAGGGTGGGAGCTTTTGCCAGGCTGGTAGCTTCCACCAGGATGGTAGCTGTGGGGCTGAGATGTCAGATTCTTGAGAAAGACAGAGGAGAAAGGACACAGAGAGAACAGGATCGAATACAGGCATACATGCAACTTTTATTTTGACGGATCGGAATGCCAACAGGACTTCCGGGCAGATTGGATATGGAGCGTGAGAGAGAGAGAGGAGCCAAAGATAACTTTCTCAGCAGAACCTGGGTTGCAAAAGGAAATCCGAGTTTCAAAACGCTGGAAATTCACTAGGCTGTGTTCTGATCACTTGCAACTAGGTTATAAAGAGGCTCTTCAGAAACATACACATAAGGCTTTGGTTCAGAGAACTTTGTATTTGCCCTCAGCCTGCCTTCCTAGTTTGGGGGAAAGGGCATTGTTAGAAATGAGAGACGGTTTTCCAGAAGCAGAGGACTTGACTTCAATGACAGGAGGGTGGTCTGTAACCCACAGGCTGTCCCGCCAGGGCTGCCGTTGCAGGTATTGCCACTCAAGCCCCTAGTCCCCCTCCCTACCTTGTTTGTCCTTTGACTAATTGGGAGATCAAGCTCTTCCCAGCCACTCCCCATCTCCATACACATCAATTTTTTGTTTTAAACAACTATATTGAGACATAATTAATGTACCATACAACTCAGCCTTTTAAAATCTACAATTCAGGCCGGGCACGGTGGCTTAAGCCTGTAATCCCAGCAATATGGGAGGCCCAGGAGGACAAATCACAAGGTCAAGAGTTTGAGACCAGCCTGGCCAACATGGTGAACCCGAGGCTCTACTAGAAATACAAAAATTAGCCAGGCTTAGTGGCGGGTGCCTGCTACTCAGGAGGCTGAGACACGAGAATCGCTTGAACCCGAGAGGCAGAGGTTGAGGTGAGCTGAGATGACGCCACTGTACTCGAGCATGAACGGAAATTTTAATACATGCTACATGAATGAACCTTGAAGACATGCTAAATGAAATAAGTCAGACACAAAAGGACAAATATTTTGTGATTCCACTTACATGAAGTGACCAGAATAGTCAAGTTCATAGACAGAATATTCAACAGTGGTTGCCAGGGGCTGGGGCCATGGGAGAATGGAGAGTTAGTGTTTAATGAACCTTGAGTTTCAGTTTGGGAAGGTGAAAAATTTCAAATGAGTGTTGGTGGTCATTGTGGAATCATGTGGATGCACTTAATGTCATCGACTGTACACTAAAAGGAATTAAAGGCCAGGCGTGGTGGCTCAGGCCTGTAATCCCAGCACGATGGGAGGCCGAGATGGACAAATGGCCTAAGGTCAGGAGTTTGAGGCCCGCCTAGCCAAAATGGTGAAACCCCGTCTCTACTAAAAAATACAAAAATTAGCCAGGCGTGGTGATGCATGCCTGTAATCCCAGCTACTTGGGAAGCTGAGGCAGGAGAATTGCTTGAACCCAGGAGGTGGAGGTTGCAGTGAGCCAAGATTGCAACACTGAACTTCAGCCTGGGTGACAGAGCGAGACTCCATCTCAATAAAATAAAATAAAAATAAAAGTAGTTAAAATGGTAAATTTTATGTTTTGTATATTTTACCGTAATATAAAAAATGGTCCAAGGAGTGGGGGTCTCTTGGAGGAGGTTATACTTAAGTTGAGACCCAGAGGATAAGAAGGTACCAGTCAGGGTAAGAGTGGTCCAGTCAATGGGAAGAGCATGTACAAAGGTCCTGCAGTGGGTGAGAGCTTAGTATTGTGCTGTAGGAATTGTGAGAGGCCAGAACAGCAGGGGTCACATGATGCTGGGGCCACCATGGATGAAGGAGGCAGGCACTAAACTGCAGAGAAACTGATAGGAGGTCACTCACATATTTGAAGCCTCAAATTCCTGGGCTCAGGGGATCCTCCCGCCTCAGCCTTCTAAGTAGCTGGGACTAATACCCACTTTTATCCAGTACCATTATGTCTAGCAGTGGAGTGATGTGATTTGGTTCCTGGTTTTGGCTGATAATCTGGACTGCAATATGAAGAATGGGTTGGCAGGGGTGGGGTGGGTGGAATGAGGCCAAAAGCAAGGAGAGGAAATTTAGGAGGCCCCTGCAATGTCCCCGAGAGAGGGCGGGGGGCGGGGAGAAGGAGGATGGGGGCTTGGGCCAGATGATGGGAGTGGGGTTGGGAAGTGGAAGGTAGGTGCTGCACTTCCCAGGGGGATTCCTGGTTTTGGTGATGGGTTGGATTTGAAGATGCAAAAGAAGAGAATTGTTGACAATTCTTAGATTTCTAACATAAGCAACTAATGGTGATGGTGCCACTGAGACCAAGGAGTCGTTTTAGAAGATGAACTTAGTGGCCAGGTGTGGTGGCTCAAGCCTGTAATCCTAGTACTTTGGGAGGCCGAGGCGGGCGGATCAAGAGGTCAAGAGATCGAGACCATCCTGGCCAACATCATGAAACCTCGTCTCTACTAAAAACACAAAAATTAGCTGGGCGTGGTGGTATGCGCCTGTAGTCCCAGCTACTCGGAAGGCTGAGGCAGGAGAATTGCTTGAACTCAGGAGGCGGAGGTTGCAGTGAGCTGAGATTGTGCCACTGCACTCCAGCCTGGCGCCTGGCGACACAGTGAGACTCTGTCTCAACAGAAAAAATTTAAAAAAAAATTAAAAAAAGATGATGAACTTAGCTTTGATCGTGTTGCTGGGACACCTGGGTGTGGTCATTGGTGATTCAGAAGTCTGGGCTGGAGACACAGTTTTGGGAATTGTAGCCTGGGATTGGGTTTAAGGAGCTGCTCCAGGATGCTGGAAGCCAGGGCTTCTTATTGTTGATATCAGCCTTTAGTTTGGACTAAAATTTTGTAAGTATTTTTTGGCAACAAAGCACGTACATTTGAGCAAAAAAAAAGCACTTGTGCAAAGTCACAAGCCCTGCTTTATGGACAAAGATGACAAGGTGGAGGGCTGATGCAGGGTGCCTAGTGGGCAAGACCCCCACATATGGCTCAAAATGTTCTCAGATGTGGGAAAGGGCCACTTGGTGTGGTTTAGGAACTTGCTAAAGTCAGGGAATTTCTTGTGGAAAACCGACTTTTCAAATTGGCTTGTGTGGCCTGACCTAAAAACCAAATCACTCTTTTCATGTGTGTAGGGTGGTATAACAAAATGGTGCTGCCTTTGTGCTCCATGTACTCTACTTCCGCATGGTGTATTTACCCACTTAGTCCTGTGGTGTATTAATTTCCTGGTCTCTTTTTGCAAGCAAAGGAATTATAACTTGCATGATGTCTCAGAACTAGTAATTGACAAAACCAGAAATTTCAGTCGAGTTTCCAGACTCACAAGGTGAGGGTTCTTTCCAAGACCTCACAGCTGAAGGTTGGAAAATCCATCCAAATGACTCAGAGATAGGGTTGCCAAATTTAACAAATAAAAATACAGAACGTAGTTCAGTTTGAATCTCAGATAAATGATGAGTAATTTTTTTTTTTTTTTTTTTTTTAGTATAAGTATGTCCTATGCAACATTTGGGACTGACTTATACTAAAAATGATGTGTTGTTTTTGTTACTGTCAAATATAACTGTGTGTCCTATATTTCATCTGGTAGCCCACCCAGAAACAAACTCTTGGAACACAAAATCATTTGTAATTTGTGGACTTCATGTGTATTCAACCTCCTTATAAAAACTCCAGGATCTGCCAAGCATTTTGTTTTATTTGTGGGTGGGAGTGGAAGGAGGATTGATTTCCTCTTCTCCTAAAATGGCTATGTTGTGATATTTTTTTCATCTTTAATATCTGTGATTTGTAACAGACAGCAGCCCAATTTTGGGAACAAGCCCAGCAGATGTCAGCTCTGGTGAGTCACTGAATGGTTGGCTGACCTCAGCTAATAATAGCAATTCTTTACATTTTTAAAATGCTTTATAGTTTTAAAATCTTCTCATTTGGCAGGTGGCAGGACAGGAATTATCCCCATGGAACAGATGAGAAACACAAGGGAAACTGTGCTTGGGGGAGTGGGTGGTGCCAGGAAATGGGTTAGGGTACTCTTTTTCTAACATTTAGTTCAATGATAAGCAGTTAATTTTCTCCCCTCCCCTCCCCTCCCTTCTCTGCTCATTTCTTTTCTTTCTTTTCTTGAGACAGAGTCTTGCTCTGTTACCCAGGCTGGAATGTAGTGGCCCGATCTCGACTCACTGCAACCTTGTCTCCTGGGTTCAAGGAATTATCCTGCCTCAGCCTCCCGAGGAGCTGGGACTACAGGTGTGCGCCACCACACCCAGCTAATTTTTGTATTTTTAGTACAGATGGGGTTTCACCATATTGGCCAGGCTGGTCTCAAACTTCTGACCTTGTGATCTGCCCACCTTGGCCTTCCAAAGTGCTGGGATTACAGGTGTAAGCCACCACGCCCAACAATTTTCTTTTCTTTTTTTTTTCATTTTTTATTTTTTTATTTTTATAATTTTGGTAGATAAGCCAAAATTACAAGAGGAAATGGTATAGTGGACCCAACACTCCCCACCTGCAGTGTTCCAGATGGAGCCCTTAGGCCCACTTTTTTATCAGATGAAGTTATGTTGTCTTTTAGGTTCTTCTGTGTGTGTCATAAGGAAATCAGCAAGCATAAAATGGCATTAATTGCACTTGGCAGAGGACTTAGGATATGTAAAGATTGGTGACCATTGCAAGAACTAAAGTACATTTTATTTGCTTGTAAAATTTTGTTTGCCATGGTATTTTAGGCATTATACAATGATTTCCGGTCCAGAAAATCCTTAGACTTTAATATGAATATTACAAAGTTTCTTTTCTTCAAAATTTTGTATTTGAATACTTGTTTTAATATCACTTAAATATAAATATAACATAACATCTTGTCTGGCAGTCTTTGTAAATGCTTGAAGTTGTCCAAGCTCTAAGTTGTTAGGGGTCATTTTTCTGTTCCAAGTCGATGTTATCTCTATATCTGCTGTATTTCAATACCCCTTACTAGATGTAAAAAAGATAGTATCTCTTTCATGCAAACCTTAATTTTTCAAAACACTCTTTAACATTTTTTTGTGTTTCTAGTTTTCATGAATCATGAGAATAACACATTTTGTTACTGAAATAAAGGGGCTTGGCCCAGGCACAGGGGCTCACACCTGTAACCCCAGCATTTTGAGAGGCCGAGGTGGGTGGACCACTTGAGGTCAGGAGTTCAAGACCAGCCTGGCCAACACAGTGAAACCCTGTCTCTACTAAAAATACAAAAATTAGTCAGGTGTGGTGGTGCGTGCCTGTAGTTTGAGCTACTCAGGACACTGAGGCAGGAGAATTGCTTAAACCTGGGAGGCAGAGGTTGCAGTGAGCCGAGATGACACCACTACATTCCACCCTGGGCAACAGAGCGAGACTCTGTCTCAAAAAAAAATGAAAGAAAAAGAAATAAAGGAGTTTAGATTAGAAGATACCCAGCAAAATTCTCAGTGCTAATTTCCTGTTTACGTTAAATTTATTGGATTCTCCCCTCTGCTGCCCTGGACTAATTGGTCTCCACTTAAAAGGTAATCATGGATTTTTGTTTAATTTGTTTGTTTCTCTAACTGTTACAGGCACCATTTTTAGCCTAGCTCTGAGCATCGTATAGTTGCTTATATCCATAGTCAAAATATTAAAATTTCAGGGTTATTAATATTTAATTAATCTGGCATTGTGATAGATACTTTTGAAGCAAGGGCTATTGTTTAAGGAGAACCAGGATTCAGTTCAAAAAAATAAACGATGACAATGAAATATTTGATTATTAAAATGTTTTTACTAGAAAAGGAACATTCGTAAGGTTAATGGTACAGTTGCTTCTGCTAACCTTAATTGCTATCAAATATCAGTCCTCTTTTGTTTTTGTTTTTTTTCTGAGGCAGGGTCTCATTCTGTCACCCAGGCTGGAGTGCAGTGGCACAATCTCGGCTCACTGCAACCTCTGCCTTTTGGGTTCAGGTGACTCTCTTGATTCAGCCTCCTGAGTAGCTGAGATTACAGGTATGCACCATCATGGATGGTTAATTTTAATTTTTATTTTTCATAGACATAGGGGTTTTGCCATGTTGGCCAGGTTGGTCTTGAACTCCTGGCCTCAAGAGATCTGCCCACCTCGGCCTCCTATAGTGCTGGGATTACAGGCGTGAGCCATTGCGCCTGGCCAAAATATCATTCCCTTTTAAACTAGAATTCTGCTGGGACAGAACATGCGCCCTGTGTCTCAGGGTCCCCACACATGCAGTATTCTTCACCGGTGACTCTTTCCCTTCATTCCCTTCACCTGCTGACCACGTGCTACCTCCTCCTGGAAGATTTCCTGATTCCTTATCTTTCCCAGACCAAAGAGAGGGACCCCTCCTCTATTCTAGTGGTTCCCTGTACATTCTCATCCCAGCATGGATGATACCATCTCATAGTATAAAAGCTATAAAAACTAGCTTTTATCTCAGGTGTAGCTTGATCAGTGGTGGTTGCCTAGACACTGGTTTTCAAAGTATGCTCCCTGGACTAGCAACATCAGCACAACTGGGGGTTGCACCCTAAACTCACTGACTCCAAAGCTTTGGGGTTAAGACCCAGCAATTGGTGTCTTAACAAAACTTCCAGGTGATTCTGATGCCTGCTCCAGGTTGAGAATCCCTGGCCAAGAGTTTTTGATGAGTAGGATTCTGAGGTGATGTCCAGCCACAGCAGGAAAAGATATGTTAGAATTCCTTAGTGCTGGCCAGGCACAGTGGCTGATGCCTGTAATTCCAGCACTTTGGGAAGCCGAGGCAGGCGGATCACAAGGTCAGGAGTTCAAGACTAGCCTGGCCAATATGGTGAAACCCCATCTGTACTAAAAACACAATATTAGCTGGGCGTGGTGGCGGGCACCTGTAATCCCAGCTACTCAGGAGGCTGAGGCAGGAGAATTGCTTATACTCAGGAGGCGGAGGTTGCAAGACTCTGTCTCAGAAAAAAAAAAAAAGAATTCCTTTTGCTATCACCTTGAGCAGGTGAGAAGCAGGACAGATGTGGGCCCAGGGGTATAGCATCCCTAAACTATATTGTAATTGCTGTTCTACTCGTCCATGTTTACACTAGTGGCCACTTCGGTGAGAATAGCATCTTGGCAAGACTCATGTTGTAGCTCAGTCCTCAGTGCAGTTCTTAAATTGTAGCAGCTATCCTATAATTACATGTTAAATAGTGAAGTCAGAAACATTCCTTTCCACACTGATAGGCACTCGCATTAGCTGCCATTATTAGAGGCATGTTTTATGAGAGAGAAGGCCATTGAACAACATCGAACCAATAATTGTTGGCTGTTTTTATAGTGACTCTACAATAAAAATAATCCACTGTGGCCTAATTAAGTGAATTGTATGGCTTTTGCTCCTTCACTAAGCTGCCAAAGGAGAATAACCAAGTTCTTTCTTGGACTTCATAACTTAGTAAAATAGTCACAGACACAAATAGATATTTAGAAATAGGGCCGGGCATAGTGGCTCATGCCTATAATCTCAACACTTTGGGAGGCCGAGGCAGCTGGCTCACTTGAGGTCAGGAGTTTGAGAACAGATTGGCCAACATGGTAAAACCCCATCTTTACTAAAAACACAGAAATTAGCTGGGCGTAGTGGTGCATGCCTGTAATCCCAGCTACTTGGGAGGCTGAGGCGGGAGAATCGCTTTAACCCAGGAGGCAGAGGTTGCAGTGAGCCAAGATTGCACCACTGCACTCCAGCCTGGGTGACAGAGCAAGACTCGATCTCAAAAGCAAAACAACAACTACAAAAATAGATATTTAAAGATTTTTGCTTTTTTTTTTTTTTGGTATTTATTGCCATACTTTGGAAATGCAACAAAAATACTAGGAATTTTTCTTTAAGCATCTACTTGGGAAAAAATGGACTCTCTTATGAAATTTTGGCTTGGGTTAGAGATATTTTTACAAATGGTACTTGGAAATAAAGACCATCCCATAACCCTGAGCTATGAAATATTCAGGGGGAAAAAGCCAGCTAACACCTATATCCACTCACTCTTCTACTTTGGTTTTATGTTGTTGTCAAAAGACAAAGGATAAATAGTTTTCAAGATCTTGCGTATTTCGGAGTTAGTATAACTCCATTCGTTTTCTAATTAGATGAGGCAGCATCCAGCTTAATACTAGGTCTGATTTTTTAAAAGTCAGTTTTAGGTGCTCGTCAACAAGGCCGGAACATGAGAAAGTTAAACTGATTTGTGGAGCTCTTACCCTGGCCTTCCTGTGAACTTTTTGAGACAGAAGACAGGCACCAGTTTATTAAAGGCTTTGTAAAAGTACACCTAACTTAACCAACCAGATGTGACTGTTGCGCCCTGTGGAACATTCTAAGTTGTCACAATTTAAGATGCTCTAAGTGTCTAGTGCTCAAGGTCAGGGATGCTTCTAAATACCCTACAATATGCAGGACAGACTCCACAACAAAGCAGTGTCTTACCCAAACTGTCACTAGGGTTGAGGTGGAGGAATTCTATCCTAAACCATGGGTAGGAGTCCTCTTAAAATGCTGTGGTTCCACAGGACTTAGTCATAGGTGCGTTTCATACTCTGCACATCCTGAAACATAGCACCTTGAGCACTGAACACTGACATTAGTTGAGAAGATGATGCCCCTCTAGCTGGTGCTTAAGCCTTTTGGCTTAAGCCTGGACTTGATCTTTGACCCCTTTCTCTTCCAAATTGTACCTCGCCTTCATTTCCAATCCATCTCCAAGGCTCTTGCTTCTACCTCTGGAAGACCTTGACTCCACCCGATAACCTCGATCTTCGCTGCCATCAGCAAGGTTCAAGCTGTCATCTCCCTCTCCTGGACCATTCCAGTAGCCTTCTCACTGAGGGCTACGCTTCCACCCTGCCCCTTCCAAACAAGAGCAGCCACTCAGATCCTGCCAACCCATGCAGTAGCTCATGCTGTGGTTCTAACAACAGCCACCTTCTCTCCACAGCTCACCATGCCCAGCCTGCCCTGCCCCAGGCTTCCCCCTGCAAATTCCATTATTTTACTACTTTAGTTTCTGTAGCATGAAGAGTCTCTTCCTGTCCCACGAACTTAAGATTTGTAGCTTTCTCACCTGAAAAGCTCTTCCTCTGAATGCCTCCTTATCTTTTGCCTTTTGGCCCAAGTGTCATTTCTTCAGCATAGTCTCTGCCCACCCCAGTTAAAGTAGGAGTCCCTCCCGAGTTATGCCCTCTGCTCACTCTTTCTTGAGTAGCAAGGATGTAGAGAACAGGGGAAGCCCAGAAATACTGTTGAAATGACAACAGCTCTGTCTCCATGTGCCCTTCAATGTATGGTAGAGGATATGGCTTCTCTGTTTTCTTCAATGCTTAATTTCCTTTTTTTGAGATGGGGTCTCGCTCTGTAACCCAGGCTGGAGTTCAGTGGCGCAATCTCAGCTCACTGCAAACTCTGCCTCCCGGTTAAAGCAATTCTCCTGCCTCAGCCTCCTGAGTATCTGGGATTACAGGCATGCACCACCATGCCTGGCTAATTTTTGTGTTTTTAGTAGAGACAGGATTTCGTCATGTTGACCAGGCTGGTCTCAAACTCCTGACCTCAAGTGATCTATCTGCCCCGGCCTCCCAAAGTGCTGGGATTGCAGGTGTGAGCCACCGTGACTGGGCCTTGATTTCCTTTTATAGTGTCTCTTCTTGTGAATATGAGGAGTCTTGCTTCATTTAAGGCAGCATCTAGAAAACATATTTGAGATTTTTAAAGTTCATATCCCCCATGGTCTTTCTATATAATTAAAGGAAATAAATACATAAAAAAGACTTGTTTGTTAAACCATATGTGTCCACCTTGTTGTGCGCCTGTCATCAGTTTCAAAAGACTACAGTAAGCATGTTAGCACTTTTGTTAAACATAAAGATACATAAATATTATCTTATCCATGCCTGCGTTCCATCAGATGCCCTCTTTCCCCCTGTAATCTTTACAGTTTCTGTTTTATCATCACTCTGTAGAGAATTCTTAACCTGAAGACAGTGTTCTCTGTCACCCATCATGCTTCTAGGAACATCCCTGCCTCCTATCAGCCAGTGCATCTTTAGAAAAGACAAATTAGGCCAGGCATGGTGGCTCACGCCTGTAATCCCAGCACTTTCAGAGGCTGAGGTAGGCAGATCACCTGAGGTCAGGAGTTCGAGACCAGACTGGCCAACATGGTGAAACTCCTTCTCTACTAAATATACAAAAATTAGCTGAGTGTGGTATTGGGTGCCTGTAATCCAAGCTACTTGGGAGGCTGAGGCAGGAGAATCACTTGAGCCTGGGAGGCGAGGTTGCAATGAACCAAGATCATGCAGCCTGGGCAACGAGAGAGAGACTCCATCTCAAAACAAAAAAAGACAAGCTAGAATTAATCTAAGCCAGTATCATTTAGAGGGTAAAGGAATCATATTACAGTCAAGGCTCAAACAAATATATTTCACATTATCTAGAGCCATTCTAAAAATGTATAAACCAGAGGTGACTGAAGAATTTTCTGTGTGTGCGCGTGCCATTCATTCTTGACTTTTTAATAAATGAGATTCTCAAGCTCACCTGGGAAGCATCGAAAATATTGATGCCTGAGTTTTCCTTGCCAGAGAGTCTTATTAGCCAATCTGGGATAAACCTGGGTGATTTGCTCGTGCATAGTCAAGACAGAGACGGCTTGGAAAGTAGACAATATGAGAGTGTACCTTTTATAGGATACCTACATGTGTAAAATATTTACTTGGGCTTTCCGAAATGTCTAGATATAAACCTGTGGGGAAAGTGATTGAAATAAAGGAATGGCATAACTTAAGGATGCTGGATTGGTGTCTGCAATGCATCAGCTGTGGGTGGCCTTGATTAGTTTTACTTAATTTCATAGTTCATATCTGTATAGTTATTTGCTGCTGGCAAAGCATCGCTTCATGTAATATCTTATTTTCACATAGAGAGCAGAGCATCGTACCTCTGCCCTTTCTGCTCCAGTCTCCAATTCAATGGATTTCACTGCAGCAGCTGTCTGGCCTATGGCCGAGGCCTCCCACGTGCTTCCCAGGCTGGGTTAGGTATGGTTTTGCCAAGCTCCCACTGCAGCCTGAGCATATTGTCTTCCCCTGGCATTTACTGTATTTTAAATATGATTATTACTGTTATTTTAGAGATGGATCTTGCTCTCTTGCCCAGGTTGGAGTGAGTGGCCTGATCATAGCTCACTGCAACTTTTTTTTTTCTTTTTTGAGTTGGAGTTTTGCTCTTGTTGCCCAGGCTGGAGTGCAATAGTGCGATCTCGGCTCACTGCAACCTCCGCCTCCTGGGTTCAAGTGATTCTCCTTCCTCCCTAGAAGCCTCCCTAGAAGCTGGGATTACATGCATGCGCCACCATGCCCAGCTAATGTTTTGTATTTTTAGTAGAGACAGGGTTTTACTATGTTGGCCAGGCTGGTCTCCAACTCCTGACCTCAGGCTATCCACCTGCTTCACCTCCTAAAGTGCTGGGATTACAGGCATGAGCCACCACACCCGGCTAAATCACTGCAACTTTAAACTCTGGGCTCAAGCCATCCTCCAGCCTCAGCCTCCTGAGTGGCTAGGACTACCGGTGTGTGCCACCATGCCTGACTACTTAAAAATAAATTTTTTTTTGAAGAGACAGGGGCCTCCTTATGTTCAAACTCCTGGCATCAACATCAAGCTATTCTCCCATCTCAGCCTCTCGAAGTACTGGAATTACAGGTGTGAGCCACTGCACCTGCCCGTGTTTACCGTATTGAACAGTCTGTGTTAGGATTTGAGTTAAATAGTGAGAGATCACCGTATCTTCTTCATCCCTAAGGTCCACAACCTAGTAGGCATTCAATAACTGAAGAATTAATGAATATATTAATTTCCACTTTACAGATGGGAACACTGAGGCACAGTGAGTGCCTCAGTTCAGCACCTCCCCTGATCTTTGTGAGCTCTGGATTCCTCTTGTAAAAATAAAGAATTTTGGAGATTTTTTTCTAACAACCCATATAGCTCAGAAACAGGTGGTTCTGTTTTATGATTTTAACAACTCTGCAGTATTGCCAAAACTCAACAAAACTCTCTCCAAAGATGGAATGTGAAATAGTCTCAAGAATAAAGATATGATCAAAGTAACCCACCTTCTGGCAAGAATGGAATTCACATTACACTTCAACCTAGGTCAGGAACTCAGTCCCAACTTCTGAGTATTAAAATTCACCTGGGGAGACTTTGCAAAAGTAGAAGTTCCTGGGTTTTATCCCTTCCCTTTCTGGATTTCCCCAAGTGATTTTAAAGGAGAGCAATCAGCATTTAAGGCCTCCTTTTTGGTGTTCTTGGAGATTACTGATATCTGACCAGTGGTGGTTATGTGAATGGTCTTCATGTCTGATTTTAACATTTTATTTTATTTATTTATTTTTTAAACAGTTTCGCTCTGTTGCCAGGCGCCAGGCTGGAGTGCAGTGGTGCGATCACGGCTCACTGCAACCTCTGCCTCCCGGGTTCAAGCAGTTCTCCTGCCTCAGCCTCCCAAGTAGCTGGGACTACAGGCACGTACCACCACACCCAGCGAATTTTTGTATTTTTTAGTAGAGATGGGGTTTCACCTTGTTGGCCAGGATGGTCTCAATCTCCTGACCTCGTGATCCGCCCGCTTCAGCCTCCCAAAGTGCTGGGATTACAGGCGTGAGCCACCGCACCCAACTGATTTTAACATTTTAAACAGTGGGCTGACCCAAACACAGCCCTGTTTGAGCAGCTGGCTTGGCCAGGCCACACATATCATACGTACCTTGCTGAGACAAAGAAGTTGTCTTCTGTAGACATTCTGATGGAATCAGAGACATGGCTATTGAGGCTGGACTCTTGACCAGTTAGAAATCATTTCCTAATCAGTTAGGTTGGGGAAGGAGGGATGGGCATGCTGGAAAAACCAAAGAGAAAAAGAAAGGTGAAACCACATCTTCCTCCTATTGGGGTGACACTGTGTACCGAAAAAATAAAAGTTTTTTACATGTCGTGTACAATATTACCTCCACCAGGCAACCTCTTGGTTGAAGCCAATTAAGAGATTTTGAGGGTTACAAAATGTAAGGATTGAATAAGTATCTCTCTTGGGGTTTAAATGAAATCCCTTCAGTGTTTAGTAGAACTGGCAAACAGTAAGGAGTCCTGATTGCTAAGTAATTATGACTTCCTTTCCCCTGATCTTTTGAGAAGCTTGTTTTTATTTCTGGTTTGCTCTCTCTCCACTCCCTCACCTGCCTGCCTGGATTGGAAGCCAGCCCACCATAGTTTTCATTGTGAAATTCCCGAAGCTGCTAATATATATAAATATACAACAGGATGTTTCCCACAGCTGTGCATAGTGACTTGGGAGACAGGCCAGAAGGCCTCTTTCTTCAAATTGGGTGAATTCTATAAAGTCTTCAGTTAGGTTTAACAGTAATTATACAGTTATGCATTTTTATTTTAAAAGGACTTTAAAAAAATTTCACAAGTTAGATATTTTTTAATCCTTTCCAGGATTTACTCAAGCGAGGAAAAGATTAAAAACTAATGTTTGCTTTACCTTTCTCCAACTTCAGATTTTAAACATTTCTCTACATTTATTGACATCTTCCAAAACAGTTTTACATATACAGACACATTTGCGAAATTTGAGATTCATGATAAATCTGTTATGAGAATTAGAAACATGGGCTTCAAGGCGAGTTGGCTTATTTAGCACTTAAACTCTAGCATTTATATGCCTTGATGATTCATAACAGGTTTAGCCAAAAGAGATATTAATATTTAATTTAATGTTTAATATTATAAGTATTAATTTACCTATATTATTTTTTCTTTCATTACACAAGATGGATAATTATACCAAAAATAAGGTAGAAATACCATGTTCGTTGTTACTAAAATAAAAAATGAACATTAGGCTACAGCTGACACCAACTTTGGATTTCAAAGGTTAATTTCACATTTTATTTTTGCTCCATCTGGGAGCCTTTCAGCTCTGTCTGTGAGTGCTCCTAATTCTCTGCCTCTCTCAATGTCAGTTTGAATGAAGTAATGTCTCTCTGCTGCTAGACGTCCTTTTTTTTTTGTTTTTGAGAGAGAGGGTATCACTCTGTTGCCTGGGCTGGAGTGCAGTGGTACAGTAACGGCTCACTGTGGCCTCGACCTCCCAGGCTCAAGCGATCCTCTCACTTCAGCCTCCTGAGTAGCTGAGACTGCAAGCACATGCTCGACTAATTTTTGTATTTTTTGTAGAGATGGGGTTTTGCTATGTTGCCCGGGCTGGTCTCGAACTCCTGTGCTTAATCTACCCACCTCGGCCTCCCAAAGTTCTGGAATTACAGGCATGAGCTAGTACACCCAGCCCTGTTAGACTTCTTATGCTTGGTCCATAAAAGCCTTCTCAAGCTACTTTGGCCAAATTTGGAAACTTTCTAAAATATGTCAGGATTCTCGTTAAGTGTAATTTGTGATTTCCTCTGTTTCTGGGAAATCCTCTCCCTTGAACAGGGGTTAGACCTAGTGATGACCTTCTAGTGAATAAAATATGCCCACAGTGATGGGATGTCACTTCTGAGGCTGGAGCACAGAAACACCCTATTTCCTTCTTGTTCATGCTGTCTTACCCTATCAGTTGCTGTGAGAGAAGCCAGCTGCCCCATGGAGAGACATTCATGGCAAAGAACTGAAGCCGGACTCTGGCCAACAGCCCACAAGGAACGGAATCCTGCCAGAAACCCTGTGAGTGAGCTCAGAGGAGGATCTTTAGATGACTGCAGGCCAACCTTTAGAGCACTGCAGCCCTGGCTCACACCTTGACTGCAGCCTTGCCAGGAGACCCTGAGCCATTCTCAGGTTCTTGATCCATCGAAACTAAGATTATAATACTTGTGGTTCAAACCGCTTTGCACGTGGGGAGCTCACTATCTGGTAAATGCTTCTGTTGTTGACCATCACAGGGAAGTCAAGACGTGACACCATCATGTTTATTATTTCCAGATAAATTTTCAGGCTTCAGTTTTCTTCCACCTATTATTGTTATTTTTGTTTAATTTTTGGAATAAATAATACATGCAAATGGTACAAACTTCAAAATGTACAAGAGGGTGGCTGGGAACAGTAGTTCATGCCTGTAATCCCAGAACTTTGGGAGGCTAAGGCAGGAGGATCACTTGAGCCCAGGAGTTCAAGACCAGCTTGGCCAACATGGCAGAACCCCCATCTCTACAGAAACTGCAAGAAATTAACTGGGCATGGTGGCACATGCCTGTAATCCTAGCTACTTGAGAAGCTGAGGTGGGAGGATCACTTGAACCTGGGAGGTGGAGGTTGCAGTGAGCTGAGGTCCTATCACTGCATTCCAGCTTGGGCCACAGAAAGAGACCCTGTCTCAAAAAGAAAAAAAAAAAAGTAGCAGTCTTCCTGCCTCCTCTTAGCCCCGTTACCTAGTTCTCCTACCCAAAGTCACTGGCCATCACCAGTTTATTGGTTATCTTTTTAGAAATCATCTTTGTGTTTACAAATGCATACATTCGTATTTCTTTTTTCCTCTGAAACAAATGAAAATGGAATTTGACTTTCAATGGCCTGTCTCATGAAGATGGTAGATATATAACAGACTGAAATCTTACATAGTTTGTGACTTGGATTCCCCCATTGGATTCCAGCTCTCAATAGATAAGAAATTAGCCTGGCTGGGCACTGTGGCTCACACCTGTAATTCCAGCACTTTGGGATGCTGAGAAGGGCAGATTGCTTGAACCCAAAAGTTCAAGACTAGTCTGGGAAACAGCAAAATCCCGTCTCTACAAAAAAAAATGTAAAAATCAGCTGGGTGTGGTGGTACATGCCTATAGTCCCAGCTATAGGCTGGGAGATCTAAGAGGCTGAGGTGGGAGGAATTGCTTGAGCCTAGGAGGTCAAGGCTGCAGTGAGCTGTGATCACACCACTGCACTGCAGACTGGGTGAGACCCTATTTAAAAACAAACAAAAAAAATTAGCCCGAGTAAACAGTTGGAAAGGAAGACAACAGATTGCGTAACAATTGGCCTGGAGTAGGACTTAGAGAAACCATCTGGAGTATTGAAGACATCCAGGTGAACTGCTTTGGAAGAAGCTTCCACAATGGAGTATCTTGTTGATCTTTGGGGGATTGAGGGGGAAGGGGGTGAAAATAACACTTTAGAAAATGTCCCAGACAGTTGTTCCAGCTTTTTCTCTCATGTATTAGCCAACTTCTCCCAAAGAAGGCTTCATATTGTGAAAAATAATTGCTTATTTTGTGTGTATGTGACTTGGTTCCAGTCACTTTTAAGGATCTAAGGTGAGTTAGACAGGAAACAAGCCCTGAGAACAGATCTGAGGAGGGAGGAAAAGGGCTGGCTGTTTTATTTCCCCTCCTTTCTCTCACCTTCGTGGGCAGATCTGGGTGACTGTGGTTGATTGTGTGGATGGGCTCCCAGGCTCCAAAACAAGTCACTCTTTCCCTGCCTGGCCCTGAGACCTCCATCACACATCTTAACCTCTTCATGTCTCTGCTTCCTTTCCGCAAGGTGAAGGTCATTAAACGAGATCATCAAAATGACTTTCAAGAATGGTGGAAGCCTAATTCACATGATCTCACAGGGATGCGAGGTGCTACTATTACATCATCACCCTTAAGATTATAGCAGCATGCCAAACAAGACACAGTGGAGGCAAAGGGTAATTGGACAGAATTTAGCTGAATACCAGTGGTAGTTTTGTTTCTTTAATGTGTAGTATGGGTTCCAAATGGAATTGAATCATCAAGTATGCTTACCTGGTTTGTTATGCCAAGTAACAAGATTGGCCAATCCTTCTTATTTATTGTTCGGAAACTATAGAAGAAAGCAGCCATCAAATGATGATGGTTCTTCAGTGACTCATGCCTCCTTTGATTAGAATCCAGTGCAGCCTACTCCTTACCCTGGCATCATCACTAGATACTGTCTTTTATTTTGACTAAAGGGGCATATGAATGGATAGTTTTTTTAAAAAAATTTTATTTTTTGAGACGCAGTTTTACTCTATCACCAGGCTGGAGTGTAGTGGCATGTTCTCGGCTCACAACCTCTGACTCCCGGGTTCAAGCAATTCTCCTGCCTCAGCCTCCTGAGTAGCTGGGATTACAGGCATATGCCACCATGCCTGGCTAATTTTTGTATTTTTATTAGAGATGGTGTTTCACCATGTTGGCAGGATGGTCTCGATCTTCTGATCTCGTGATCCGCCCTTCCTCGGCCTCCCAAAGTGCTGGGATTACAGGCGTGAGCCTGGCCAAATGCATAGATTTTAAAGAAATGCCTAGGCTGGGCACAGTGGCTCATGCCTGTAATCCCAGCACTTTAGGAGGCCAAGGAGGGCGGATCACCTGAGATCAGGAGTTCGAGACTATCCTGACCAACATGGAGAAATCCCATCACTACTAAAAATACAAAATTAGCTGGGTGTGGTGGTGCGTGCCTGTAATCCTAGCTACTCAGAGGGCTGAGGCAGGTGAATCCCTTGAACCCAGGAGGCAGAGGTTGCGGTGAGCCGAGATCACGCCATTACACTCCAGCCTGAGCAACAAGAATGAAACTCCGTCTCAAAATAAGTAGAAATGCCTAATTGTTTCACAGCTCCCTGACAGAATCTCTTGGTCTAGGTAGAACAACCAATTTTTTATTTCAGGCTACTCATCTGTGACCCTGATAACATGGAGTGAGAATTCCTTCCTTCTTTTTCTTCCCTCCCTCCCTGTTTCCTTCTTTCTCTTTCTTCCCTTTTCCTCCCTCTCTTCCTTCCTCTTCTCTCCTTCCTTCTCCTCTGCCCTCCATTCTCCTTCTCTCCTTCCGCCTTCCCTGTTTCTTTTTCCTTCTTTTCCCCCTCTCTCTCCTCCTTCCTTTCTTTTCTCTTTTCTATTTTTTGAGACAGATCCTCCCTCTGTCGCCCAGGCTGGAGTGAAATGGCACAATCATGGCTCACTGCAGCCTTGACCCCGGGCTCAAGCAGTCCTCTAACTCACCTTCCCAAGTAGCTGGGACTACAGGCTTGTGCGACCATGCCCAACTAATTTTTGGACTTTTTGTAGAGATGGGGTTTCACCGTGTTGTCCAAGCAGTCCACCGTTCTCGCCCTCCCAAAGTGTTGGGATTATAGGTGCGAGCCACCACACCCGACCTGCCTGTCTCTCCTTCCTTCTCTTTCTCATCTCCTCTGTACCAGGCTTGACCCTGGTCATTCATCATACAGCAAAGAGAAGAGTCGAGATCCCTGCCCCCATGGAGTTGACATTCTTGTGTGGTGAAGAGAATAAACACACTAATATGTGTTATTAACATTTATCACATGTTGATGATACGTGCAAGGAAAAATAAGCATGAAGGGCAAAAGAGGTGAGGGCTTGCTATTTTGTCTGAGTGACTCAGGGAGCCTTGTTAATAAGGTGACCTTTCATGCAGTCAAAGTCTGTAAGCTAGTTACTATATATTGTACTCTATTCTAGTGCTGTGGTTGTAGCTAAACAAAATAAGCAAAAATCCCTTTGCTTTGGGAGTGTACATTCTGGTCAGAAGAGATTATTAATAAATTTTTTATTTTATTTTATTCTATTTTATTTTATTTTTGAGACAGAGTCTTGCTCTGTCGCCCAGGCTGGAGTGCAATGGCGCAATCTTGGCTTACTGCAACCTCCGCCTCCCGGGTTCAAGCAATTCTCCCACCCCAGCCTCCTGAGTAGCTGGGATTATAGGCACACGCCACCATGCCCGGCTAATTTTTGTATTTTTGTAGAGACAGGGTTTTGCTTTGTTGGCCAGGCTGGTCTCAAACTCCTGACCTCAGGTGATCCACCCACCTCGGCCTCCCAAAGTGCTGGGATTACAGGCGTGAGCCACCCTGCTTGGCCTAATAAGTAAATTTTAAAGTCTGATAGCAGATGAGAAGTGCTATGGACACAATGTAAAGAAGGGGGACTGGCAAGGTTGGGGTTTAAATATGGTGGCGATTGATTGGGCCCCTAAAAAGGTGACATTAGAGCTAAGACAGTAAGGTGAGGGGCTAAGCCTTGTGGCTACTGGGGAAGAGCGTTCTAGGTTCGGACACTGGGTGGCCCCAAGCCCCAGGACCAGGGAGGCCGCAGGATGGCTGGAGATGAGGACTGAGAGGGAAAGAGAGCACATAGATTGGGTTTTACTCTGAGAGAAGTGAGAACCCATTGCAGGCTTTCGAGCCGAGGGGTAACTCCATCTGCGTTACCTTTGGAAGAATCAGCCTTGCCTCCATGTAGGAGTTAGACCGAAGGGCGAGGTGTCTGGGGCTACCTCTGATCTGGGTGATGGAGGACGGAACTTCAGCCAAGCTGTCTGCAGGGAGGTGGGGAGAGGTTTTAGGTTCTGGAGACATTTGGAAGGCAGAGCCTAGGGTTTGCAGATGGTAGGGAGGACGGTGGGAGGGAAGACGAGACTCTGGCATGACTCTAGGTGTTTTGCATGAGCACCTGGGAGACGTGTTTGCCTTTTACTGATATGAGGAAGCCTGGGGGATAATGGAGTTATGCAGGAAATTGAGGGGTTCAGTTTTAGGTTTGAGTAGACATCTGAAGTTTGAAATGTAGCTTCCTTTGGTAATATGGAAACATTTGAGGGAACCACCTTCCTCTTGAATAAAGTGCTAATAAGTGGGTATAGAATGTCAGGGCCAAAGTGCATCTCAACGCGAAGACGATACTCAGAACCTTTGCAGAGTTCAGCTGCTTGTAGCAGTTACTCAAGCTAGAAACTGGGCACCTTTTTCAGTGTTTTTCCTCCCAGACCCCCGGCCTGGATGAAGTGAGTTGTGAAATGCTGCTTCTGCCTCTGAAAGTTCTGCCAGAAATCCCATCCTGTCTGCCTGCACTACCTTATTAGCCTCCGCCTTTAGCCTCTGTTGCCAGAGGACAGTAGGGATTTACTGTAATCTTATCTTGCCCGCAGATGAACAGCATCTCTTCCTGGAGTCCTTAGTCAGGGTCTTTTTTTTTTTTTTTTTTTTTGAGATAGAGTCTCGCTCCAGGCTGGAGTGCAATAGTGTGATCTCGGTTCACTACATCCTCCACCCCTCCACCTCCTGGGTTCAAGAGATCTTCCTGCTTCCGCCTCCCAAGTAGCTGGGATTACAGGTGTGCACCCACCGCACCTGTCTAATTTTTGTGTTTTTAGTAGAGATTCGTTAGTAGAGTTTGTTCCACCCGCCTCAGCCTCCCATAACGTTGGAATTAGAGGCATGAGCCACCCTACCTAGCCTGGGGTTAGGTATCATTTCTGAAATGCAGATTTGATGAGAACAGCCCCTGTTGTGGAGGCCCCAGGCTCTTTGCACAAATGATTCCTGCACGTCTGCTCCTCACCTCCCACCTTCTCACCTCTGCAGATGCTTCAACTTCAGGGCCCAACTCACTTATTCCAGAATAGCTTCCTGGGCCCCGTTCCCTGCTCTGTGTCCTCACTGTCCCCGGTACTTCTCTACCACAGCAGACATGCTTCTGTGGGCTGAATTGCTAGTGTCTGCCTTACCCCAGACTTAAGCTTCACAGGGACAGGAGCCACATCGCTCACCAGCAGCTAACGGAATACCTGCCACGTGGTCAGGAGGTGTTTGCTCAAAGGGCCTCTCCCTGCTTAGCACAGAACTTGCAAATTCGTCTAGCACCCAGGGCCTTCCCAGCCCTGCCTCAGTCTGTTTTCCAGTCTCCCAACTCTTCTTCCTCCTCCCCAAAGACGGGCACTTTAGTAACTCTGCACTAATGATCCTGTGTGCCTTCTGGGCTGCAGAATATTTGCCCCCAGGGGTTCCTTTCCAGAAATGCCTTTCTCCTCTCACTTTCTGTCTCCCAACCAGCTAGTGGCCTGGCTTGAGGCTTTGACCTTCAAGGCCAACTCAACATCCCTCTTCTCTCTCTCCATCCTCGACCATCAAGTATAATTGACTGTTTTCTCCTCCAATTCTCCTGCCAGCAATACTCACCGTGAATGTCATGGTAAGGTGTTTATTGCCACTATTCTTGCATAAACTATGTGCTTATGAGGATGAGGTGTATATTTCATGTGTTACTTTAGATACTGCATAACTTTATATACATATACACTTAAAGTACTATATATATTTTGTATCTTTATATATAATGCATAATTTGTTTATTGGATTGATTAGGGGGTAGTAGAGGAACAGTGGAATTTTACATTTTAGGAGCCTTGTTCCTTACAATTATCTTAGCTCTTTTGTTTCATCCTTTTTTGAGATGGAGTTTTGCTCTTGTTGCCCAGGCTGGAGTGCAGGGGCGCAGTCTTGGCTCACCAAAACCTTCACATCCCGGGTTCAAAGGATTCTCCTGCCTCAGCCTCCCGAGTAGCTGGGATTACAGGCATGGGTCACCATGCCCAGCTAATTTTGTATTTTTAGTGGAGCTGGGGTTTCTCAGTGTTGGTCTCGAACTCCTGACCTCAGGTGATCTGCCCGCCTTTCCTCCCTAAGTGCTGGGAGCACAGGCGTGCTCTTTTGTAAAGCACTGATATGTAACAAAATTACAGGTTTGAACTCAGAAAGTTTCAATGTTTCCGTTTTTGTTTTGTTTTTAGCGTAACTTGAGGGAGATTTCTAAGTATTATGTAGGTTCAGTTAACCAACCTAACATGTTTTTTTAGGAGTATACATATAGAGACGTCTGCTGAATAATCAGTATGTTGATTGTAGTTTTAATCGTGAAAATTGGGGCGGGAACAGATAAAGGCACAGCTAACTGGTTTCCTCGCAGGTATTTATCATGAGTTGTGTGCCTTAGGCTGTGTTCCCTTTTGAATGTGGTTTTTCTGGTTGTTCTGACAGCACTGCTAAGTGTGCCTTTTGACGTTACTGGAGAAATAATTTATATTGTTTGATACCACTCATATCTTTGGAAACTGGATGTGTTCTGATCAGCTCATTGATTTCCAATCTGTAGGATTACAGTAAAATTTAGACCTGAGACACCACCCAGAGCCTCCTGGTGCTGTCTGTGGCCTGAGTGAATCAAAAGATGCCTGGACAGCTCATTACTTAACAAACAGATAACTGCCACCGGCATTTGAAGAACAGATGCCCAAACATCAGTCTAGTCAGCCTGATTTTTAGAAGCTTGATTAAGGGAAACTTGGTAATCTCTGACCATTTAGGAATTACAAAGAAAGTGAATTGAAGGATCAGGAAGTAAGGGAATTGCCTAGCGATAGGAGATGCGCCATGCCCAGTGCTGAGAGATAGGTAGACTATGTCATGCTTAATAAAACTGTCTGAATGCGTGATGGACTACTCCCATATCCTCTAAAGGAGGTAGTCTGACTCCTACATAAACAGCTCCATTTTGAATTTAGGGAGAAGTTGTGATATAAGACTTGCCATCTTAATTCTGCCATTAGTTGTGATTAGCATTAAAGGCAAATTTCTTCCTGATAAAAATTCAGGTCCAGGCCAGGTGCAGTGGCTCACACCTGTAATCCTAGCATTTTGGGAGGCTGAGGCGGGTGGATTACTTGAGGAGTTCAAGAGCAGCCTGGCCAACATAGTGAAACCCCATCTTTACTGAAAATACAAAAATTAGCTGGGTGTAGTGGTGTAGCCTGTAACCCCAGCTATCAGGAGACTGAGGCAGGAGAATCACTTGTACCCGGGCAGCGGAGGTTGCACTGAGCCTAGGTTGTGCCACTGCTCTCCAGCCTGGGCGACAGTGAGACTCCATTATAAAACAAAAACAAACAAAATTCACATCCATGTTCCTAGCACGGTGACTCTAACTTGTGTCTGACTGTCCTTAACATTGGGGCATGTTGACATGTTTCACCTCCAGGTATGTTGCCAGGAACTTGTGATCTGCCACAGTAGGCAGGCCCCAGAGTACCTGTCCCCTACCTGTGGTTTGCCCCTGAGTGGTAGCCACCCCACTGGCTGGCTTGCTGTGCATTTCAAGGTCCCTGTCTCAGCCTCTCCTTCTCCTCTAGCCCATTTCTACTCCTCTGGAGCTCCTGCCTCAACAATTTGGCTCCAGGGGTACCGTGTTCTGAGGGCAGGCTGGCCGGAGGCAGGAGAAAGGAGCCTTGTGTCTCATGGAGTGAGGACGATCCCAAATTAGACGGAGGCATTGCACATGGCGACTAGATTCTGTGGTGCCATTGCATATAAAACACAGGCCTGTCAAGGCAAGTGGCATTTTGTGGACGGCTCTGGAAAGATCTAAACAAATTTTGAGCTATCTAACTGAAATGTGAAATCTTGGACTGCAGTTCTCCTTGGCAGCTGGGGTGGGTGGGCACCCAGGGAGGCCTGCTGAGCTGAGGCACAGAAATTCTGCCTGAGTGCAAGAAAAAGCAGTTCTCATTAGCCGGGCATGGTGGCACGTGCCTGTGATCCCAGCTACTCAGGAGGCCGAGGCGGGAAAATCGCTTGAACCTGGGAGGTGGAGGTTGCAGTGAGCCAAGATCGCACCACTGCACTCCAGCCTGGGTGACAGTGAGACCCTGTATCCCCCCTCCTCAAAAAAAAAAAGCATGAGGGTTTATGAGCAGGGAGCTGGGCTGGTTGGGCTAAATCTGGGCTCTACCGCACGCTTGTGAGAACATGGACAAGTTTCTTGGCCTCAGTGTCTTTATTTATACAAGGGGAATAACAGGACCTACCTCATGGAATCCTTGTACATTTAAATGCATTTGGGTTTGTTAAATGTTTGGTATGGTACTTGACGTGTAGCATTGGCTCAATAAATGCTAGCTGGTGCTATCATTAATACATTATGAAATCAGAATTACAAATAAAAGTTCTTGGATCAGATCTACTATTTGCTGTGCATTTGGGATGCCCTGGGCTCAATGCTCCTGAATAAGCTTACTTTCCCCATACCCAACTCAATTATCTACGCTGGAGTCATCTTTGGCTGTTTCTTGCCATTTGAGATAGTCCAGTGGCATTTGTGGTCATTTAAAAAATCAATTTAGAGGGAGATATTGGTGTTTCATAAATTAAGGCTCTAACCAGTTGCCTGCTGGCTTAATGAAGTCTAGCAGTTTCTAGCTTTACCCCAGCACCTCCAAGGAGCCTTGCACTGAGTTTCTTGCTGGTGGGTGTTGATTTTAACTAAACTTGGAATTGGTGAATGAATGGTCTTCCATTCTTAGTGGGTTTTGTGTGGGAAGGCCCATGGGCATACCTGGAAAGGCTCTAGAGGAACTAGCTTTATTTGAACCCAAGGAAGGGGTTTAATAGCAGAGCAGGGAGAAGGGAGCCCATCAGATCTGGCAGAGCTGACCCAGGAGGAGATACGGCTCTGAGGATGGAGGAGTCGCGGGGCAGAGAGAATGCATGGCTCTGGGGGATGGCAGCTAACCCTACTGGCCATTGGAGGTTTTGAGCAATGCAGATACTTGGCTCTGCTTTCTTTCTGAGCTGCTCCTCATCTTAACATGCCTGGGTCAGACGATGGTTGAGCAAGGAAGGTATACTGTCTGAGTACACTTCCCAAAGCCACCTGTCCCTCACCATCAAAATCGGGATACTCAGCCACCCGCCTTACTCACTGGGAGGCTGCCCACCTGATCCTTCATGAGAGGTGGGAGGTGAGCTCTTTTTATCCAGGCTGGTCAAGTCCTTACTGAGCAGCTGGGAAAACAAGAACACTTCTGAATTTTTTTATTCGTGGAAATTATCACCTACCTCTTGCTTCTCGGGCTTTTTGACTAGTTACAGTGTTTTCTGCTGTGGTCAGCCCAAGGGTTAAGCCTTTCTCCTGGGTGTGTGTTTCATTTTACAGCATAACTCATTTCCTCCCTGCATCAATTTCCACTTCTATCCTTGGACTAGGGATTTGTTACCAACTTGGCATGCAACCATCTCTTGTGTTTTATTTTAGAATTTAGAGTAAGGATTAGCTATGTAATATTTTGAATCCTTCATACTGACTTCTGTAAAATACACAATAGAGAAAGCTCTAAAAGCTTAGCTTTTTTTTTGGCACATAAGCCGTAAAAATGGCCTTTTAGAATTCTAATCTGGAGTATATTTTCTTCCCTCAATTCCCTTGGCTGGTTATTTTTAGGATTTAGGGATGGGTTTGGAGAATAGGTGTGATTCTAGGATTTGTCTTAGTGGCTTAAAAAAAAATTTTTTTTTTTTTTTGAGACAGGGTCTCACTCTATTGCCCAGGCTGGAGTTCAGTGATACAATCTCAGTTCACTGCAACCTCCACCTCCCGGGTTCAAGCAATTCTCCTGCCTCAGCTTCCCCAGTAGCTGGGACTACAGGCACACGCCACCACAGCTGGCTAATTTTTGTATTTGTTAGTAGAGAAAGGGTTTCACTATGTTGGCCAGGTTGGTCTCGAACTCCTGACTTCAGATGATCCACTCACTTTGGCCTCCCAAAGTGCTGGGATTACAGTCATGAGCCATAATGCTCTCAGCCAAAATTCCTTATATCTCATTATAAAAGTGATATCTAGGATATTTATAGATTGTATATAATGTATAATTGTTAATTGTCTAGCTTTATACTCCATAGATTTTTAAAAAATCAATTTAGAGCTCTGTGTGTATATATTCGTCTGTGTGTATGCTCTGTGTGTATATATTCGTCTGTGTGTATGTTTTCATGAATGAAGACCCAACAAGTTGCTTGCTGGCTTCATGCAGTAGAACCAAAATACCTGGCAAGTTTTAGATCCAATCCTAATTATACTTCATTTCCTAGACCAGTGCTGGCTAAGCGAACTTTCTGGGATAATGCAAGTGTTTTTTTTTTTTTTTTTTTGAGACGGAGTTTTGCTCTTGTTGCCCAGGCTGGAGTGCAATGGCACCATCTCGGCTCACTAAAACCTCTGCCCGCCACCCACCCCTGCCCCTCCCCCCACACCCCGGTTCAAGCAACTCTTCTGCCTCAGCCTCCCAAGTAGCTGGGATTACAGGTGTACACCACCACGCCTGGCTAATTTTTGTATTTTTAGTAGAAACGGGGTTTCACCATGTTAGCGAAGCTGGTCTCAAACTCCTGACCTCAGGTGATCCGCCTGCTTTGACCTCCCAAAGTGCTGGGATTAGACGCATGAGCCACCACGCACAGCCCAAAAGTGTTCTGTTTCTAGCCACTAGTCACATATAGCTGTTGAACACTTGAAATGAGGCTGGTGCAACTGACGATCTGGCTTCTAATTTTAGTTAATTTCATAGCTGCACATGGCTAGTGGCCACTGTACTGGATGGCACAATGGCCTTGGATTGTTCTTACCTGAGCAGCAGAAGGCCTTCTGAGAAACTGGAGCTTGGGTTGTGTGAGATGGTCCTAGAATTAGAGGGGCATGTACCACTGCCCCGTTTCCCACCAGCTCAGGCTGCGACTCTGCTGGACCCATGCCTTCTCTTGGAGGTGATAAGCTCACCTTAGTTCTTAGCGCTTCAATTCTTGAATGCTGCAAACCTGCCTGAGGTTGGCTCCTTGTTACCCTGTGGATAAACTCTAGGCTCCTAATGCCCTTTTTGATAGACCTCACCTCTCTCTTCCTTACTTACTACTTTCCCCATCACTCTCCAACTGCCCATGACACGGAAAGATTTGCAATTTCAAGAACAGGCTGTTCTTACCTCTAGACCTATGCAAATCGAACACTGTCCACCTGAAATACTCTGTCCCTTCCATGCACCTGTCTGAGTCCTACGTATCCTCTAGGTCTCAGGCTACATCTCAATTTCTGCAATGCCTCCTCTGGGAAAGGCTTTTTTGACCTCTCCTAAGACAGATGGGTGCCTTTACCTACTATGTGTCCTGGGTGGATTCCCATCACAGCACACTTAATTGAAATTGCTTATTTACTACAAGTTCTTCCTCCTGCCCTAGAGCCTCTTAAAGGGTGGCCCCTGTACCAGCAGCATTGGCGTCACCTGGGAACTTGATGGAAACGCAGAGTCTCGGACCCCAGCCCAGACCTCCTGAATCAGAAATCCTGAGGGTAGAGGCTAGCAATTTGTGCTCAACAAGCCCACCAGAGGATTTTCATATGTGCTAAAATTTCAGAACCATTGGGCTGAACCCTTAGCCCGATGAAGGTAGGATCTGTGATTTTTGATTTGCCTAGCTTTTAGCACACTGCCTGGCTAGATACTCGAGAAACAGAAAAGAAATTCCAGTTATTCTTTCAGCAACTTGTCTGGTCAGGAAATTTTTTTAGCTGAAATCAGTTTAAATCTCTTCTCTCTTTTCAAAGGAGATAAAGAACAACTGAGTACTTTTTAAAAATTATTGTCATCTGGACGTGGTGGCGCATGCCTGTAATCCCAGCACTTTGGGAGGCCTACGGAAGTGGGTCACCTGAGGTCAGGAGTTTGAGATCAGCCTGGGCAACAAGGTGAAACCCCGTCTCTACTAAAATACAAAAAATTAGTCAAGCATGGTGGCCGGCACCTGTAATCCTAGCTACTGGGGAGGCTGAGGCAGGAGAATCACTTGAACCTGGAGATTCAGGTGGAGATTGCAGTGAGCAGAGATGGTGTCATTGCACTTCAGCCTGGGCAACAAGAGCAAAACTCCCACTCAATAAAAAAATTATATAAAAAAAAAAAAAAAAGAAAGGACAAATTTCCAGGCTTCTTTGGCCAGGAACATAGGGGCTGAACACATTCTCCAGTCTCAGGCCTTGATTTAAGAAGGCTGGTGTGTCTAGAGAAATTCTATCAATTGTCACAGAGAGGGAAGAGAAAGCAGTTTTCTTTTTCTAGGAAAAGATCAGGGGTGGGATGATGGATTCCCCACCCTGGAAACCCGCACCACTAGGAGAAGAAGAGATGGATCCAGCCCCTGCCTCTGCAAGAGCTCCTGGAAGGTGGCAGGACTTCCAGGGGAGAGGTCTGTATGGATGGATGTCTACGGAGGGTAAAGTAGCAGTGAGGGTCCTGGTGACCAAACCTGGGGTCACTGAGTGACTCCATGGTCCAGAGCAGCAGAACATATAAGTAGTGACTATGCTTCCAGTCTTCTTTCTGTTCTTTTGAAATACACGGTGGCTTACACCTGTAATCCCAGCACTTTGGGAGGCCAAGGCAGGTGAATCACCAAAGGTTAGGAGTTCAAGACTGGCCTGGCCAACATGGTGAAACCCCATCTCTACTAAAAATACAAAATTAGCTGGGTGTGGTGGCATATGCTTGTAATCCCAGATACGCAGGAGGCTGAGGCAGGAGAATTGCTTGAACCCGGGAAGCAGAGTTTGCAATGAGCTGAGACCATGCCATTGCACTCCAGCCTAGGTACTGAGAGAAAAACTCCATCTCAAAAAAAAAAAAACAAAAACAAAAAAGTGCTGTGCTTCTGGAAGTGACATTCTGTCAGTCATACTTTAACCAAAAGAACAATGCAATAGTGAGGATTTTATGAGCTGTGGCATGCTGGGAGAAAGAAGAGATTTTGTGTCAAGGTTCTGCTGCTCCTCAATGTCAGCATGATATTGGGAGCTGCCTATTATAGCCATACCTTCAGGCAGTCCAATCGCAAAGACAGAGAGGCTGAGGATCTGGCAACCCTGGCAGACAGCAAGCACGAGTCAGGAAGCTTGCAGAATTGGCATCACAGTCTGTTCTTGCCCATGCATATCCTGCCTTCCCTCCTACTGCTGAATATCTCTAAATCTGGAGCCACTTCATGAGCTTCTGCAGCTCCAGCTAAGGCAATTAGGAAATACATTGTTCCACCCCAAACTGTCTTGAACCACAAAGGCCCTACTCTATGTGCCAGCCAGGTCTTTAAGCCAGGTTTTATGAATGCCGGAGGGTAGTGGAAAGCTTGTTCATTCACCTGTGGGGAGATTAACAATCATTGCACTTTCAGGGCTGTGAGAAGGAAATTCTTACAAGGGGCATACTGAGGGCAGAACTTTCCAGCTCACTGAGAATGTGAGTGTAATTTTATGATGCTTTTCTGGACTAATTGACTCTTCGGTGATATGTAACAGAAGTTATTTGAGCTAGCTTGAGAGATAGTAGGGAATTTATTATACGTATATTGGCAATATTCACAGACCACGAGCTGGATGTAGGAGGGTTTCAGGAAGGAGAAACCCTAGAACAGAAAGTCATCTCTCCTCTCTTATTCTCTTGCCCATTCTCCTTTCTCACTCCTAGTCTCTCTCTCTCTCTTTCTGCAGAAAGGCTTTCTTTGCTTTCCCTACCCACATGGTAAACTATGTCCCTGCAAAGTTTCCAAGTTCACATGTGAAAGCTCCAGGCTTCTGCAGACACTAATCAACGTGCTCTCTGTTCCCATGCAAAAACTCAGGGAATGGGAAAAAGGTGGAAAAAAAAAAAAAGGAAAAACTCAGGGAAACAGAATCTGATTGGGCTGGGCACCATGTCTCATGCCTGTAGTCCCAGCACTTTGGGAGGCTGAGGCAGGCAGATCATTTGAGGTCAGGAGTTCAAGACCAGCCTGGCCAACATGGCTGACTGTTTTAGTAGAAACCCTGTCTCTAGCTACTTTTGTGAAAAATAAGATTTTTCTTTAGAGAGCAGAGGCAGAAGAGTAAGATTCATTGTATAGCTAGCAATATCATTTTATGCCATCTGTCTCAAATCAAAGAATCATCATGGGAGGAAATAGCTTGTTAGTGGTTGTTTGGCATGAGGGTGCATTCCAGTAATTCTTTTTTTTTTTTTTTTTTTTTGAGATGGAGTCTTGCTCTATCACCGGGCTGAAGTGCAGTGGTGCAATCTAGGCTCACTGCAACCTCTGCCTCCCAGGTTCAAGCGATTCTTCCCCCTCAGCTTCCCGAGTAGTTGGAACCACAGGCATGTGCCACCACGCCCAGCTAATTTTTTTGTATTTTTAGTAGAGACGGGGTTTCACCATGTTGGCCAAGATAGTCTCGATCTCTTGACCTTGTGATCTGCCCACCTCGGCCTCCCAATCTGCCCGCCTCGGCCTCCCAAAGTGCTGGGATTACAGGCATGAGCCACCACGCCTGGCGCATTCCAGTAGTACTTAATTGATACTTGATTAATTCTATACCTTTGATTAAAACATGCTAGTCCAAAATAAGACTGCTCAGTTTCCAAGCATTATCAAGCCTACTTACCTTTATAAAGGTCTCTAGTCTCTGATTAGCCATAACTGTATTGGACTTTGAACATTTTCTGGACTAAAAACCTCTATTTTAAGCTAATCTCATTTGAATCTGTAAGTCTTTCGTAAAGGCAAGAATAAATAATGTACCGGACAATTTAATAGTTTTCTCAGCATTTTCCCAAATATTAGAATATTCACTTCATTATTGGTTGGCTGCCAGTGACCCCCATATGTTCTGTGAGAATAGGAGCTTTATCTTTTATATAATACATAGCCTCAAAATAGGTAATACTTCACAACTGATTAGATTTTCAGAGTAGATTTAGAGTTATCTGTTTGTGTGGTAAGGGTCATATATTTTTGTTGAAATAAGCTCACAAATTTGATAAATTAAGAATGATCTGCATTTGTCTCACAACTTAATAATGTGCAATAAAATCTATAGAAAATAAAAAAAAAAACAGAAATCTTGTCTCTACTAAAAAATACAAAAATTAGCCAGGCATGGTGGTGCGTGCCTGTAATCCCAGCTACTCAGGAGGCTGAGGCACAAGAATAGCTTGAACCCGAGACGCAGAAGTTTCAATGAGCTGAGATCGTGCCACTGCACTCCAGCCTGCGTGACATGGCGAGACTCTGTCTCAAAAAAGAAAAAAAAAAAGGATCGGATGGGTGCAGTGTGGGCCAGGTGCTCAGCGTGGGTCCAGCCAACTACGTGTGGTACAAGCAAGGCTGCAATGGCACCTCCTGAAGAAGGGGCAGCTCTTAGATACCATGCTGTCTTAGACTGAGAATCAGGATTTGAGTACCAGGTTATTTGTGAGGAAACTCGCCCTCTTCATTCCCTTTGATGGCCTACAAGGGTTCTCCACTTGCCAAATCCTTAAACTAGAAGGCAGTGAAGCCCAGGGCACACAGCAGGGTGGAGAAGACCACAAGTGAGTCTAAAGGAGCACACGGAAAACACGAGTCAGACCTTTCTCGAGAAAATCTTATTTTTTACATACCCTAACAAAGATTTGAAAAAATGAAGTATTCCATTTGTTTAGTTGTAGCTAATTGTAGCATTTGGGCATGCCTAACTTCTCACTTAATGGTTAATCATATTTGAGTTGTGAATAGTCTAGCCACTCAGCATGTATCACTGTTTTATACAACCTGGGGTCAGAAGTGCGGTGGGTGGTTCATGCCAGTAATCCCAGCACTTTGGGAGGCCGAGGTGGGAGGATTGCTTGAGTCCAGAAGTTCAAGGCTAGCCTGGGCAACTCAGTGAAAACCATCTCTACAAAAAAGTTTTAAAATTAGCTGGGTGTGGTGGTGCACATAAGTAGTCTCAGCTACCTAGGAGGCTGAGTTGGGAGGATCACTTGAGCCTGGAAGGTTGCAGATAAGACTGAGCAAGTGAGCTGACTCAAGTGAGTGAGCTGAGACTGCACCATTGTGCTCCAGCCTGAGCAACAGAGCAACACTCAAAAGAACAGAGCAACTGTCTCAAAAAAAAAAAGTGGGGGCACTGCTGGGCATGGTGGCTCACACCTGTAATCCCAGAACTTTGGGAGGCCAAGGCAGGAGGATTGCTTGAGCTCAGGAGTTCAAGACCAGCCTGGGCAAGATGGTGACAACCTGTCTCTACAAAAAATACAAAAAAATTAGCCAGGTGTGGTGGTGCACACCTGTAGTTCCAGCTACTTGGGAGGCTGAGGCAGGAGAATCACTTGAACCTGGGAGGCAGAGGTTGCAGTGAACCGAGATGGCACCACTGCACTCCAGTCTGAGTAGCAGAGTGAGACCCGTATCTCAAAAAAAAAAAAAAGCGTTAACAAATTCCTGGCGAAATTTTAAGCATATTTAGATTTATATAAATATGATCCAGGCCTGCAATAACAAACTTAACCAGTCCAAGGGTCAGATGCAGTGTTTATGTTATTCGCAGTGTGAGTCATTATGCCTTAAGCAGAAGGAAAGTTTATTTTAGAACAATGATCTTGGATTTTGTTCGTCATCTTTTCATGTATTGCTTCCAGATGACACTGTCCAGGGCTTCATTGAAACCCCCATCACATTGATCCAGTCTCAGTTCATAAAGACTTGTAGAAATTAATTCTTCCCAGCTTTCATGAAAAGCCTCATGTGATTTCTAAAACAACCACCAAAAAAAGAAGTTATTTGTGTTAGTTTCCTATTACTGCCATAACAATACCACAAATTTAGTGGCTTAAAACAACACAATTTGGAGATTAGAAGTTTAAAATAAGTCAGCAGGGCTGAATTCCTTCTGGGGGGTCCAGGGAAGAATGTTTGCTTGCCTTTTCCGGCTACAAGAGGCTGCCTGCGGCTGGCTGCAGTGACTCACTCCTGTAATTCCAGCACTGTTGGGAGTCTGAGGTGGGAGGATTGCTTAAGCCCCGGAGTTCAAGACCAACCTGGGCAGCATAGTGAGACCTCATCTTTATAAATAAATTTTAAAGAAAACTCACTGAGTGTGGTGGAGTACACCACATCCCAGCTGCTCAAGAGGCTGAGGGGAGGATCCCTTGAGTCCAGGAGGTAGACTGCAGTGGGCTGGGATTACACCATTGAACTTCAGTCTGGGTGACAGAGTGAGACACTGTCAAAATAAAATTAAAAAGTAAAATAAAGTAGGAGACAACCTGCACTCCTTGGCTTGTACTCTTTCCTTTAAGCATCAAAGACAGCAGTATATTTTCAAATCTCTCTCTCTTTTCTCTTCTTTCCCCCTGTCTCTGTTCCTCTCTCCCTCTCTCCCTCTGCATCCCAACCTCCCAACTTCTGCTCTATTTATTGCATTTTCTTCTGTGACCCTGACCCTCCTGTCTCCCTCTTATAAGGACCTTTGTGATTACACTGATCCCACTCAGCAAATCTAGGAGAATCTCCCCATCTCTCATTCACTTAACACTTCTGCAAAGTCTCTTTTACCATGTGAAGTAACATATTCACTGGTCCCAGGGATTAGGATGTGGTTGTCTTTGGAAGACCATAATTATACCTATCACATTGTAATTAGAGGCATTCCTTTGATACTGCAATTTATGAACATCCAAAACTAAGAAGGAAGAGCTATATCGTACTACACATTTTCAGGTGATGGTAGAAACCTCTTATAGCAGAAATTTCTAGGAAAGGCAGTGGTGTGGAAGGGCACTCTATTTTAGCCATTTGTCAGAGGTTCTTACCCTTTTGGAGCTGAGGCTGAACTTGGGTCTGAATAGAGTTGGGTGCTGGAGAAAGCAGGAGAAGAGAGAGGAGGAGAAAGTGGGGCAGAGATACCTGTTTGGGCTGGTTACAAAGTATGATTGTACTAAGAATTCCAAACAGAAATTTGGTTCTGGGAGAGAAAAAAGGATGTTAGGCAGTAGTGCTACATTAAACCCAATAATTCTCTTACTCGTTTGGGGCTGATTTTGCAGAGAGACTTCCTGCTTCATTGACACTTGGCTTTGCCAGATTGGCTTTTCTTAAGCTTCTTCCCCAAGCTGTGGTTTTACATGATCAAGCTTCCTCTCCCACTCACCGTAGCTACTTTGCTTAGATTGAATATATTATTGAGTTTCAAGGAGGAGTCATTATTATAAAAGTATGTATGTTTACCAATAATTCTCACTTTCTCTATCTTGGCTCTCTGTTAACAAAGGATTATCTTTCCCCTTTACCTGTCTAAAGAGAAAAGGATAGTAATTAATTTTCTTCAAACTATGCAAACAGATTCAAAGGCTAGGGTCATTTTTATCCTCTCTACTACCTGAGAAACATTAAAAAGTCTTTTATGCCCAACATGGCACCTTGTGTTTTCCAGAGATGGCCACAATAATATCTGCCTTTCCCCACTTCTACAGTGTAACTGACCACTCCTCTCATTGAGGTGTGACCTATTTTCCCTCCCCTTGAATCTGGATGGGTTTGTGACTGTGGTGGAAATGATATCCTGTGACTTCCAAGGCTAAATGATAAGAGTATAGCTTCCCCCAGGTTCTCATGGGATATTTGCTCTTAGAACATAGCCGCCTTGCTGTGAGGAAGCCCAAAGAGCACTGTGGAGGCCATGAGTTAGTGTCCCACCCAACAGCTCAGCTGAGTTCTCAGCCATGCCCTGCCAGACATGTGAGTAAGCAAATCTTCAGTTGATTTTAGCCAGAACCTGCAAAATCACTCCCTGCTGATTGAATCTTTCCAATGAGGCCCCAGGCATTGTGGAGTCAAGACGAGTTGTCCTGGCTTTGTTCCTTCTGAATTCCTGACCCATAAGATACATAGTCATGAAAAAAATGGTTGCTGTCTTATACTTTTTCTTTTCGTTTTTTTTTTTTTTTTTTTTTTGAGACAGCGTCTCACTCTGTCACCCAGGCCGGAGTGCAGTGGCATGATTTTGGTTCACTGCAACCTCCACCTCCCAGGTTCAAGTGATTCTCCTGCCTCAGCCTCCTAAGTAGCTGGGATCACAGGCACTCGCCACCACACCTGGCTAATTTTTGTATTTTCAGTAGACACGGGGTTTCACCAAGGTGGTCAAGCTGGTCTCAAACTCCTGACCTTGTGATCCTCCCACCTTGGCCTCCCAAAGTGCTGGGGTTACAGGTGTGAGCCACTGCACCTGGCACTGTTTTATACTATTAAGTTGGAGTCGTTTGTGCTGCAGGGATAATAATGAGAATACTCAGGTACGTGCAAATGTTGAAAGACAGTGGGCATTCTTATCTGCAAACACAATAACTATAGCAAGATGTCTGCATTTCACCACATTTTCCCCCCAGCTTGTTTCTTTTTTTTCCTTTGAAAAAAAAGGAAAAAATCAGCCAGTCTCGGTGGCTCACACCTGTAATCCCACCACTTTTGAAGGCCGAGGCAGGTGGATCTCACCTGAGATCAGGAGTTCAAGACCAGCCTGGCCAACATGGTGAAACTCTGTCTCTACCAAAAATACAAAACTTAGCCGGGTGTGCTGGTGCACACCTGTTGTCCCGGCTCCTCGGGAGGCTGAGGCAGAAGGATTGCTTGAACCAAGGAGGCAGAGGTTGCAGTGATCAGAGATCGCACCACTGCACTCCAGCCTGGGCGACAGAGCAAGACACCATCTCAAAAAAAAAAAAAAAAAAAGGTGAGCAGAATCCAGGGTATGGGACAGCAAGGACTGGGACCTAGCCTGTCAGCTCCAGCCTGCTCTGAGCCACTACAAGGAGTTCACAGGGCCCGCCACAGGCTTCACAGCTCATGCTGCCTGCAACAGCAGGCCCACACCAGCAGGCTCTCTACGTTTCCCATGCCTTGCTGTCAGCTCCTCAGCTAACCTGTCACCTTTTGGGGAAGGATAGGCCACTGGCTGCTGCTCAGAGCAAGAGGGTCACAATGTGTGCGTGTGGAGCTGGTACTGGTGCCATCCAAGGACAAAGGACCAAGTGCTAACAGCAAGTCCCAGCCAGGCTCTTCACCCTTTGGGGGCCGGTCTGCACGTGAGTGTGTGTGAGAGACAGACAGAGCGAGACCTAATTATTTATTTATTTTGGTTCCTTTCAATTTGTTTTATGGTCCCAGAGGCTGGCTGCCAGCAAAGCCAAGCTGGCGGCCTTGCTCTGTAATTTTTTTAAGTGCCTCCTCGATAAAGTGATGAGATTAATTCATCAGAATTCCTGTGGTCTCTTGAGGGGGGCCTAGGAACATGCAGAAACAGGGAGAGGACATTGGCGACGCACACGTGCAGCTGAGGTGTGGCAGTTTTGGGGATGAGTTCTCTCAGGACAGGGACATAGCCAATGGTTAGATTCTAGGTTCTAATCTGGGAGTGTATTCCATATAGACAGGGGCAGACTCCACTTTGGGCACATCACCTAACTTCTCTGAGCCTCAGTTTCCTCATCTGTAAAATGGGTACAGTTCCCATCTCATACAGTTCCTATCTAAAAGTTCTCCAGATTCAGGCCAGGTGAAGTGGCTCACGCCTGTAATCCCATCACTTTGGGTGGCTGAGGCAGGAGGATCACTAGAGGTCAGGAGTTCCAGACCAGCTTGGCCAACATGGTGAAACCCCATCTCTATTAAAAACAGAAAAATTTAGCTGGGCACAGTGGCGCATGCCTATAGTCACAGCTACTCAGGAGGCTGAGGTGGGAGGATCGCTTGAGTCCAGGAGTTCTGGGCTGTAGTGCGCTATGCCGATCGGGTGTCCGCACTAAGTTCAGCATCAATATGGTGACCTCCCGGGAGCAGGGGACCACCAGGTTGCCTAAGGAGTGGTGAACCAGCGCAGGTAGGAAACAGAGCAGGTCAAAACTCCCGTGCTGATCAGTAGTGGGATCATGCCTCTGAAGAGCCACTGCACTCCAGCCTGGGCAACATAGCAAGACCCTGTCTCTAAAAAGTAATAATAAAACGAAAAAATTAACCAGGTGTGGTGGCACGTGCCTGTAATCCCAGCTACTCAGGAGGCTGAGGCAGGAGAATCACTTGAACCTGGGAGGCAGAGGTTGCAGTGAGCCAAGATCATGCTCCAACCTGGATGACAGAGCGAGACTCTGCCTCAAAAATAAATAAATAACAAAAAATAAAAGTTCCTTGGATTCAGTGACAGAAAGTATATGAAGGTCTTAGTGAAGTTCAGGCACTGGCAAACAGGCCACCACGGCTGCTCTGCTTATTTTTATATTCAGGCAGATCTTACAGCAGGAGTTTCCAATCTTTTGGCTTCCCAGGGTCACACTGGCAGAAGAAGAATTGTCTTGGGTCACACATAAAATACACTAACAAAAGCTGATAAGCTTAAAAAAAAAATCACAAAAAAATCTCATCCTGTTACAAGAAAGTTTATGAATTTGTGTGGGGCCGCATTCAAAGCCATCCTGGGCTGCAGGTTGTATAAGATTGTCTTACAGGGTAGATACAGCCAGAGGATTCCAGGATAAGTCTTTTCTAGGTGTCAGACCTGCAATTAGCCACTAACTCATACTTGAGAACATTAAGATCTCCTCAGGTCCCTAGACCTCAGAGTGGATGGTGTCCGTGCCTGAAGGAGGGAGGCAGGCACTTGCAGGACCTGACCTGGACTTCTCGGTGACCTTAAGGCGAAGGGGTGATCACCACCACCAGCTCTCTTAGACACTGCACTTCCCTGAGAGAAGGAAATCCCAGGGGCATCCCCATCAGCTGCTCTTGAACAGCTGCAGGGAGCAGGGCAGCTCTGTCCCAGGCTCAGGGAGGGGGTTGCTAAGCTCAAACAGCTCTTGGGGACCTGTGGGCTCAGAGGCTGCTGGTCAACAACAGTGGCACCTCTCTATGAAGCTGGTGTGAAGGGACTGGGGTGGGGCCAGGCACGGTGGCTCATGCCTGTAATCCCAGCACTTTGGGAGGCCGAGGTAGGCGGATCATGTGGTCAAGAGTTTGAGACCAGCCTGGCCAATATGGTGAAACCTTGTCTCTACTAAAAATACAAAAATTAGCCAGGCATGGTGGCACATGCCTGTAGTCCTAGCTACTTGGGAGGCTGAGGCAGAATTGCTTAAACCCAGGAGGTGGAGGTTGCCGTGAGCCCAGATCACGCCACTGTACTCCAGCCTGGGTGACAGAGCGAGACTCCATCTCAAAAAAAAAAAGTGGGGGGTACTGGGGTGATGGTCACTTGATTCCATTCCTTATTTCCTCACTCCTGGAGACAGGGTCCATCCCTTTCACCTCGTGTTGTCCAGGATCCTCTGCTCTCCTGATCCTCCCCCTCACTCATGAGCTGGATGATCTCATCCATGCCACTGGCTTCCACTGTCACGCAACTGGCAATAATCTGCAGCAAGTGCTCATGCCCTTATAGCCATCTGCCTGCTGATGCGTCCACCTGGAGGTCCCCTCTGCTCCTCACCTTTCTCAAACGGAACCCATCCTCACTCAGCCTGTTCCTCTTACTGTATCCCTTGTCTCATCAAAGGGACGACTAGCCACCTGCCACCTGTCAGAAATGAAGGGGCCTCCTGGATTTTTCATATCTACCCCTAAGATCCTTTCATCCTACTTCCTGATACCTCCTCCCTCTCTCTCTCCCGCCACAGTCCTAGTTCCACACTCATCACTCTTTGTGACTACTGTCATGCTCTAGCCTGACTCCACTTCCCTTTCCAATCTGTCCTCCACACTGCCCCCTGGAGGTCGGTTAATAAGTTTCCCCAGCAAGTTTATGGGTTCTCTGGCTAATCATGGCACATGGAGCACACCTGTCTACACATCATCCCAAAAGTCCAGTGACTGGAGGACAGGAGTGAGAACCGTCTCAGAGAATGAGGGAAGTAGAAACCTAAGTGGCTAAAGCAAGGGATCTGGATAAGAAATCAGCTAGCCACCCTGTAGAACCTCAGAAAGCGTCAGGCACTGGAGACTCAAGGTACAGCGGCATCAGGAGCTAGAAAACAAAGCAGCAATGGTGTCCAAATTCTGGGGGAAAATCATTTTCAAGTGGAATTCTGTACCAAGACAAGACATGAATCTATGTGAAGGCTGCAGGATGGAATAGAGGCATTTCCACATATACAAGGTATCGCTGATTTTACCTCCCCTGCACCTTTTGAGGACACCCATGAACTATGTGCTTTCCCCAGAGAAGATGTGAACCAAAAAAAAAGGGAAGAGGTAGGATCCAGAAAACAGGGAATACAACCCAAAAGGAAAGTCAAGGACACGTCAAGAAGGAACTAGCAATAGGCAAAATAGACAATTTTGTGATATAACTATGTTGGGACAGTGGGATGATCGTGTATGTGTGGTGTTGGGATGGGTTGTGTAATTGCAGCTAACTCATCTTCTATAACAAAGTCAAGAAAGAAGGTAAAAATTTCTGTCAGCAAATACGGCTGTAAAATCATAATATTAGTAAATGATAGAATTTTTTTTTTTTTTAATGGTTAACTCTGGATTGGAGTGGGAGGAAAATGGGTATGGCCAGTGACTGTGATCCTTCATTATAAAACTTACTTTTTGAGACAGAGTCTCACTCTGTCACCCAGGCTAAAGGACAGTGGCACAGTCTTGGCTCACTGCAGTCTCACTCTCCTGAGTTCAAGCGATTCTCCTGTCTCAGCCTCCCAAGTAGCTGGGATTACAGGGACCAGCCACCACAACCAGCTAATTTTTGTATTTTTATTACAGACAGGGTTTCACCATGTTGGCCAGGCTGGTCTGGAACTCCTGACCTCAGGTGATCCACCCGCCTCAGCCTCCCAAAGTGCTGGGATTACAGGTGTGAGCCACTGTGCCCAGCCTAAAATTTATGTTTCTTTTGTACTCTTTAAACTATTTGCATACTTTATTTTGAAAAGAGTTCGAAGTAAATTTAAAGTACAAATTTAAGATATCTTCCAACTGTTCCCCCCTGAGCACAGAACAAAATCTGAACTCCAGGGCAAAGCCTACCAGGCCCTTTATGATCTGACCATCTCCAGCTTGTTCACCCTAATCCCCTCACACTGAGGCTTCCAGTCTGTAGGCTCCAGCACACCTGAACTACCTGTAAATATAGTTCACAGATCTCATAGAGCACCCAGACCTCCCACACCTCCTTCGACCTGAAACTCCTCATTTGGTCCTCCTGGCTAGCTCCTCCACATCCCTGGAGCCTCAGCTCTCACATGGCCTCCTTGGTGACACTTTCTTCCCTTCTGCCCCAGAGAGGCTAATGTGTTTCTTCCCACCACCCCATCCCCCACACTGAAAGCAGCTAGCTTAGTGTTTCATAATCAGGATTGAACCTGTAGGCCTCCCTTCTAAACTATGTGTTTATTAGGAATGGAGATTATTATGTTTTTCATTTCTGTATCTCAAGTAGTATCTTAATCTTGGTACCTGATTAATATCTGTTGAATAGATAATGAATGCAAACGAATCAAAAGCAACAGCCCCCACCCAGAGAATTCTAGAATTCCACAACAGTGATCTTTCTGCTACCAAATGCAGTTGTCTCTTCTTGGTCTTTCTTTTCCTGGTCCTTCCTGAAGTAGCAGACACCCATTGCACCCCTTAGACTATTTTGTTAGCTATCATCTCCCTTCTCTCTACAGGGACTCTTGCAACATCTCTGACCACTTCTATATGTATTTCATCAACTCTGGGGTGCTTGCTCTTTTATTTTTAGTAGCCTGGTTTGTAATGAACTAAGATGCTTTCAATAGTAAGATGCACCATTATTTTATGCACCAGTCAAGAAAGAAAAAAGAATCCACCAATTAGGCCAGGCACAGTGGCTCATGCCTGCAATCCCAGCACTTTGGGAGGCCAAGGATGGCGGATCACTTGAGCCCAGGTGTTCAAGACCAGCCTGGACAACATGGTGAAACCCCATCTCTACCAAAAATATAAAAAATTAGCCAAGCGTGGTGGCATGCTCCTGTGGCCCCAGCTACTTTAAAGGCTGAGGTGGGACGATCACTTGAGTCTGGGAGGTCAAGGCTGCAGTGAGCCGAGACTGTGCCACTGCACGTTAGCCTAGGCGACAGAGTGAGACCCAGTCTCCAAAAAAAAAAAAGTGTTTTAGATTTGATTTGATCCCATAGCCTTCTTACACATACATAAAAGAGAAAATACAAGAAAAACAAATTGGTTAACATATTGCTAAAACATCTCAGAATCTAACTCTTCTGAATCATTTTTGATCAAAGTCATTGTTTGCATGTTTTTTCACTCTCATCCTCTCTACTGTCAAGGGTTTTGTAAGAAAGTGTCCACTGTTGTGGGGCGCAGTGGCACACACCTGTAATCCCAGCACTTTGGGAGGCTGGGGTGGGCAGATCCCAAGATCAAGAGATTGAGACCACCCTGGCCAACATGGTGAAATCCTGTCCCTACTAAAAATACAAAACTTAGTCGGGCATGGTGGTGGGCACCTGTGGTCTTAGCTATTTGGGAGGCTGAGGCAGGAGAATCACTTGAACCCGGGAGGCCAAGGTTGCAGCGAGCCAAGATCGTGCCCTTGCATTCCAGCCTGGTGACAGAGCGAGCCTCCGTCTCAAAAAAAAAAAAAAAGAAAGAAAAGGTGTCTACTGTTGTCTCAGGCCACTGGCCCCTTTTCTGCAACTTTTGATGTGCACGTGAGGGCAGTGACAACCAGGGAATGGCTGTCACCTGGTCAACGGTAACTGTGGCAGGCAGCCCAATTCAGAAATGTTCCTTGGAGAAAATGTACCTCTTAGAACTGATGGAATGTGGCACTTCTCAATCTCCTTTCAAGTCCCTACTTATCTCCTTCTGTTCAGCGGGGTCCCTCAACCCTTCTCCTAAAGAGGAGAAGACCTGTTCTCAAATTTGAGATTGGATGAAGCTCACCTGAAGGGCTAGTTAAATCAGATTGCTGGGCCTCGCCCCCAGTCTCAGATTCAGTAGGCCTTGGGTGGGGTCCGCAATTTGCATTTCTAACAAGCTCCCAGGTGTAGCCTTTGCTGCTGGCCTGAGGGCCACACTTTGAGAACCACAGCCCTAGAGGATCTCCTTAGATTCAAAACCCCACTCAAGATTTTGCTTCTGGGCTGTAATTCCAAACTCTCCAGGGTCTTTGTGAACTGATCAAACTCAGTATGTTCAGAACTTTATCCGTGATCTCATGCTCCTTTCCACCCTGACTACCCCAGCAGATGAAATTCTTCCTTCTGGGTATTAAAGTTTTCCCCCTAATGGCTTTGCCATCTCCCTAATATGCTAAATTAGAAACTGAAGAGTCCTCCTTCCCTCAGTGTCCGCAATCCAGTCACTATCCTTTTAATACTGAATCCACATTTTTTTTGGGTGTGGGGGGGAAGAGTCTTGCTCTGTTGCCCAGGCTGGAGTGCAATGGTGCAATCTCAGCTCACTACAACCTCTGTCTCCCAGGTTCCAGCAATTCTCTAGCCTCAGCCTCCCGAGTAGCTGAGATTACAGGCACAAGCACCCATGCCCAGCTAATTTTTGTATTTTTAGTATAGACGGGGTTTCACCACGCTGATCAGGCTGGTCTCAAACTCCTGACCTCAAGTGATCCGCCTGGCCTCTTAAAGTGCTGGGATTACAAGCATGAGCCACCAAGCCCAGCCTGAATCCACTTTTGAAAGTTCCTCAAGCCTAACTTTTAGCCCTTTTGCCCCATCTTTGTTTGGACGACCCGTAACTGCACTGTTAAAATTGCTTTCTGGCTGGGTGCGGTGGCTCACGCCTGTAATCCTAGCACTTTGGGAGGACGAGGTGGGTGGATCACCTGAGGTCAGGAGTTCAAGACCAGCCTGGCCATCATGGTGAAACCCCATCTTTATAAAAAAAAAAAAAAAAAAAAAAAAATTGCTTTCTGCAGGCTCACACCTGTAAACCCAGCACTGTGAGAGGCCAAGCTGGACAGATCACAAGGTCAGGAGTTCAAGACCAGCCTGGCCAACATGATGTAACCCTCGTCTCTACTAAAAATACAAAAAAAAATTTAGCTGGGTGTGGTGGTACACACCTGTAATCCCAGCTACTGGGGAGGCTGAGGCAGGAGAATCACTTGATCCCAAGAGGCGGAGGTTGCAGTGAGCCAACATTGCACCTCTGCACTCCAGCCCAGGTGACACAAAAAAGTAATAAATAAAATAGCTTCCTCATTGGGCTCCCAGCCCCTCGCCTTTCCTGCTTCCACATCATCGTTCCAATTGTCACCAAAATTATCTTGCTGAACGGAGATCTGATTAATTCCCTGTTCAGAAGCCTTCAATGACTTCCCCTTGCCAAGCATAAACAACAAAACAAATACTATTTACTTCATGTGCCAGGCACTCAGTTACACACCTCACAGGCATGTCTCATTTCATTTTTGCAATAACACTCTCGGGGCAGGAACTATTTATTAGCCACATTTTACTGATACAGACATTAAGGATTAGAAAAGCTAAGTCGTTTGCCCAAGGTGATACAACTAAGAAACTGTAAAGCCGAGATTGTAATCCTAGTTAAATAACCCTCACTTACTGTTCCTTACCACAACCTGTGAAGCCCGGTGCAATCCGGTCCCATGCTGTTTTCCAGCCCATCCACCACTGAACTCCCTCCTCTCTTGCTGCCGAGCACATACCTTCCACTCCTTTGAAAGTGTCCCTTCCTCCAGGAAGCCCGCCCTGCCCTCCAGAAGGTATGAACCTTCTCTGGACTCTATATGTTGCCTAAGTCACAAGCCGACCACATTCTGACTTGCACCCTGCCTGTGTCTCCAAAAAGAGGAATCGTGATGTGTTCTGTCATTCGCCAGGGCCCTGCAGATAGCTAATATTTTGTGGGTTTAATGGACTCTTTTTGTATAGATGAGGAAACTGGGGCCAGAGGAACTCAGTCCTTGCTTGCCCAAGGTCAGCCAGCTGGCGAGTGACTGGGCTGAGACCAGCACCTAGCTCCTGACTCCCGCCCACTCCTGCCCACGTCTCTGCACCTCTGTCTTGTGTCTCCCGGGATCGGGATCTGCCAGCTGCATTCTCCAGGACAAAAGACCTGGAGGCGATCCAAGGCGGAATAACCCATCAATCATCCCCCTTCCCCACTCCTACGGGAGTTTCCTTCCAAGCCTGCATCTGGGCCCCAGGTGAACGGAGGAAGTACTGTGCCAGGCCTTTCTTACTTGTTCCTTGTTTTAAGTTAAAGACCCAGGAGTGGCTCGAAGGACTCCCAGTGACCCGTGTGAAGTTGGCCATCTACCCTGGGAACTCAAGGAGTGCAGTCTGGCTTTACCTAACTCCACAGCCCCCTATGGCCACGTATCATATGTTAGTCAATGGCTGCTGCTCTACCTAGAAAAGCATCCAAGCACACCACTCACCATGGCCCCTAGACTTTGCCCATCCCCTCCAGCCCCTTCCACTTTGCCTTTACTCACTGACACTAGCCATGTCGGCTCCCACGCTCTCCTGAAACACACTGGCTTTTTCCCCTGCCTGGAACGCTGGTCCCAGGATTCCTTGATGGGCTTCGGCTTATTTCAGAAGTCCCCTTATCAGCACAGCCTTCCCTAATCTTCCGTCTAAATGAGACCGCCCTTTCTCAATCACTCTCTGGTCTCATCATTGTTTTTTCTCCTTCATAACACTTGTCTCAGTCTGTCAGCATGCTTCATTATTTAGCACATTTATTGTCTACTTTCCCCTCTACAATGCAAGCACACTAGCGTGGGGCCATTGTTCTATCCACAGCTCTCAGCACAACGGTTGGTGTTCAAGAAATATTCACCAGAGAACTGAACAGCTACGCCATAAGCTCAAATGCAGGGCAGGAGTTTTCCCAGTATTGTCCTTTAGAAAAGAGGAAGTTGCAGCTGGGTGCCCTGGCTCACACCTATAATCCTGGCCCTTTGGGAAGAGGAGTTGGGAGGACTTCTTGAGCCCAAAAGTTCGAGACTGGTCCAGGCAACATAGAGAGACCCTGTCTCTACAATTTTTTAAAAAATATAAATTAGCTGGGCATGGTGGTGCATTCCTGTAATCCAAGCTCCTCAGAAGACAGGCAGGAGCCCAGGAGTTCGAGGCTGCAGTAAGCCATGATCCTGTCTCTGCACTGAGCCTGGGCAACAGAGCAAGATCCTGTCTCAGTCTCAAGAAAAAAAAAAGAGAAAGTTGCTTATGCTTTGAGTCTTTATAAGGTCTCACATTAGTGGTGCCATTAAGTCAGTCACTTTATACTCAACAACAATCTACAATTTGGGAAGACACAGGGCCCTGAAAAGACCTCAATTAACGCTACTTGCCAGAGTGAATCACTAACAAAGGGAGGAAATTTAAATAAACTTTTTTTTTTTTTGAGACCAAGTCTTGCTCCGACACCCAGGCTGGAGTGCAGTGTGTGATCTCAGCTCACTGCAACTTCTGCCTCCCAGCTTCAAACAATTCTTGTGCCTCATCCTCCCAAGTAGCTGGGATTATAAGCATGTACCACCATGCCCAGCTGATTTTGGTATTTTTAGTAGAGACAGGGTTTTGCCAGGTTGGCCAACTGGTCTCCAACTCCTGGCCTCAAGTGATCCTCCTGACTCAGCCTCCCAAAGTACTGGGATTACAGGTGTGAGCCACCACGCCTGGCCGGGGAGTAAAGAAATTTAACACATATTTAGTCATTTCCAGGAAAATGATCATACAAGTGTTGGGTGTCAAAATCAGTATGTACCTGACACATTGTAGATATCCTGATCAAAAATCAACACAAATAAAAAAAGAACTCCCCTAATGGTATAGGACATATACTTATGGCTTAAAAGAAAATTTTAGGGATAGCAGCATGTACATTCTCATAAAATTTCAATTAACTGATGGAAATGAAGGCAGCACATTGAAACACCATGTTAAATGACTAAAAGAGTGGCTCTAGAGAAAGCAGACAAAGGCACTTGTATCAAAGATTCATTTGATAAACCTTCCTTCATAAAGTATGTGTAGAAAACAACTTTTCAAAAATAATATATTGTTTCCCATAAGGTAATTCAAAATATGCAAGCATAACTAAATATATATTATTATAAGCAGACATTTGACTATTTTACCTAAATCTCTAAAGTTCACACATATGCAAGCTGGCCCAACATATTCAGTTTGTCCTCCCTGGGAAATGGGAGATCACTTTGGGGATTGTGTTGTATTTGGACACACTGAGAACCTCCTACATGCCAGGTACTATGAGAGGACGTGGGGTTAAGTGAAAATCAAAGTCACTGTGGGCTGCGCACGGTGGCTCATGTCTGTAATCATCACTTTGGGAGGATGAGGCAGGTGGATCACTTGAGGTCAGGAGTTCGAGACCAGCCTGGCCAACATGGTGAAACCCTCGTCTCTACTAAAAAAATACAAAATTAGCTGGGTGTGGTGGTGGGCACCTGTAATCCCAGCTACTTGGGAGGCTGAAATAGGAGAATCACTTGAACCCAGCAGGTGGAGGTTGCAGTGAGCTGAGATTGTTGCACTGCACTCCAGCCTGGCAGCCTAGACAACAACAAGGAGACTCTTTATAAAAAAAAAAAAAAAAAAAAAAAAAAAAAAAGGAAATGTCACCCTGTGTCTTAGGAGCTTGCAATCTTCTTGGGGTATCAGACCAAAAAATGGCAATAACTACATGGTGGGATAAGGGTGGCGTGATGGGCAAAGCTGTACAGGGCATCCAGGAGGAATGAAAGGAGAGAATCTGAGAAGGCTTCCTGGAGGAAATGCCCACTAACTAGAGACCTAAGGGACACAAGTTGAGAGTTGAGATTGGGAGTAGGTGAAACAGAGAGAAGAGTGTATGCAAAGTCTAGAAATTGAAAGCATGAAATAAAATCTGGGAACTAGAAAACAGAGCCGTCAGGCTGACCACAGCATGCAGAGGAGAGTGGCAGGAAACGTGGGGCAATCCCAGAGGGCGTCCTCAGCCATGTTCTGGAGTTTCGATTCTCCCCACAAGAAAGCAGGAGACGTGGCCAAATGTGTGTTCAGGCTGGGAACAGGTAAGCCTGGCAGCAGGGAGAACAGGTAGGAAGCAGTGGGAGTCAGTGGTGGCCTGCGCTGAAGCAGGGGAAGAAAGACAAGCTTCTGGGTCAAGTGATTGGAAGGAGGGAGAATGGACAGGGATGTTAGTTTAGGGTGGGAATTGAGCGCAGAGTTCAAGGTAAGACCCAGGTGTCTGGCTTGAACATGGAGGGCTCATGCAGGCATTGAACTGGGAACACAAGGAGAAATGGTGATGGAAGGAAAGCTTCCGTTTAGAACTTGGTACAACTGCGGTGCTTTTGGGACATCCAAGTGGAAATGTTCATTAGGTGTGAAAGGAATGGAGCTTGAGCAAGAGGATGACAGCAAGAGCTGTGGAGTCAGCATTCATCCTGATTTCAGAGACAACGGAAGCCATGGACATGGGAAGGAAGAGGCTGGGCACAGAAGCTGGGTCAAGAACTGAGAGGAGGAAGATAAGAACCAGGAAGCTGAAGGCGGAGAGGATATATATTTTATAAGATTGGAGATACGAGAGATATTTGAATGCCGATGGCCAGAAGGAAGGGAGGAGAGCTTAGAAAATGAGGAGAGGAAGATAAAGGAGAGGAGGTAATGGGGGAGAGGGTCTCTGGGAGGAGGGAAAGAGGTAGGATTCAAAGCTGGAGAAGAGCTGAGCCTGGGGTAGGAGACATCTCTTCCCGCAGTGAGTGAGTAGCAAGAAATAGCTATGGAATCAGTGACTGGAAGCAGCCCCACACATGGAAGAGAGTGCAAAGGTTTGGCAGCAGGAAGCTGAGAGAGTTCTAGTTTCTCAATAAAACAGGATGCAGAGTCATTGCTGGGAGAGAGACACAGGGTGATAGGGTCAGGGTCATTACAAAGGTTTTATTTATTTTTTTATTTATTATTTTTGAAACAGAGACTCGCTCTTGTCGCCCAGGCTAGAGTGCAATGATGCAATCTTGGCTCACTGTAACCACTGCCTCCTGGGTTCAAGCAATTCTCCTGCCTCAGCCTCCTGAGTAGCTGGGATTACAGGCACGCACCACTATACCTGGCTAATTTTTTTGTATTTTTTAGTAGAGACGGGAGTTTCACCATATTGGTCAGGCTGGTCTCAAACTCCTGACCTCAGATGATCCACCCACCTCGTCTTCCCAAAGTGCTGGGATTACAGGCTTGAGCCACCTTGCCCAGCCCTTACAAAGGTTTTCATTAGGATAGAGTCAGTGTCACTCAGCCCTACATCCCAGAAGCAGCTGACTTTGCCAGCCACAGAAAGGGGCTCCATCTCTCAGGGGCACACTCCTACTGCCTAAATTCAGGAACTTGATGTGTAAGCCCAGGGATGTGGTCCAGGAGAGCCACATACAAGGAGAAATTGATCTGTCTGCCTGACTTGCAAATTCACTCCTTGCAGAAGACCTGCAGGGGAACTAGATCCTAACCAGAAAGATATTAATCAGATAAACGGAATGTTTAATCACATCAGGCTGTCCCTAGGCTAAGACTCCCTTTTCCTAGGAGTGGTGCCTTTGCCTAAGTATGTCTGTTTTTTCTATGCCTCCAGCTCTGGCCAATCCTTGTTAATGGGCAGTTTTTTTTTCTTTAGATATGCTAGTAAATGCAATCAGGTTGAGGTCTATCTCCTCTGACTCCGAGCCATTCTCTCCCTTCAGGAAGGTGCCTTCATCTGTCTCTGAGCTCATCTATTCTTAGTAAGTGTCATCATAGCCCCCAGCGACAAAAAAAAAAAAACAAAACAAAACAAAAAAACAAAAAAAAACCTTCCCTTTCATAGCATAGAATTGGGGAAGGTTGGCATAAACACCTAACATGCACTACTAGGAGTTGATTATAGGTCCCTGAGAGCAATCTGCCTAGTTCAGTGCTGTAGTGCAGAGAAGCGTTTCAGCCTTTGCGAATCAGGCCGTCTCTGTTGCAACTATTCAGCTCTGCAGCTATAACACTCAAGCACCATAGACAAGATGAAAACAAATAGATGTGGCTGTGTCCCAACACAACTTGATTTATACAACCAAGGGCGGCCAGCTGGCAGGCTGTAGTTTGCCCATCTTCCCCTTCTTCCCTCCCACCCTCACTGTACTACCAGTCAAGTACATAAAGATTGGTGGCCAGGCGAAGTGGCTCATGCCTATAATCCCAACACTTTGGGAGGCTGAGGCAGGTGAATCACTTGAGGTCAAGAGTTGGAGATTAGCCTGGCCAACAGTGAAACCCCATCTCTACTTTAAATACAAAAATTAGCCAGGCGTGATGGCTGCCCCTGTAATCACAGCTACCTTGGGAGTCTGAGGCAGGAGAATTGCTTGAGCCTGGAAGGCAGAGTTTGCAGTGAGCCAGGATCACTCCACTGAACTCCAGCCTGGTCAACAGAGCGAGACTCAAAAAAAAGATTGGTGGAGAAGGAATGACTCTGTCTTAGTCTTTCTCCCTAAGTCTATCATGACATCTTTGTTTCTGCAAAATTTCTTCCCATATTAGTACAGCCACTGGATTGAGCAGAAGGAAGTGATCAAAGGAGGAGGTGGGGTGTGAGGTGACTTGATTAACATGATTTTCAGAGCTTTTTCTCTTTTTTTAGAGATGGAGCCTCACTCTGTTGCCCAGGCTGGAGTGCAGTGGCAGGATCATAGCTCACTGCAGCCTCCAAACTCCTGGGCTCAAGCAATCCTCCCACCACAGCCTCCCAAGAAGCTGGAATTATAGGCACAAGCCACCACATCCAGATAATTTTTAAAAAATGTATTGTAGAGATGGGTTCTTGCTTTGTTACACAGGCTGGGCTGGAACTCCTAGCTTCAGGGGATCCTGCTGCTTCAGCCTCTTAAAGTGCTGCCATTACAGGCACGAGCCACTACACCTGACCCAATTTTCAGAGGTTTCCAAGCATTTACATGCACTCGTGAATGAATCATTCTATGACTTAAGCCCTCTCTCCATGTAATAAGACTTTTAAAAAAAATAGCCTGAATATTCCCAGTGCTATGCCTGTAGACACATGGGCACTCAGCAGTAGATTCCAGCTACTTGGGCCAGGCACACTGGCTCCTCCCTCTAATCTTAAGCACTCTGGGAGGTTGAGGCAGAAGCATTGCTTGAGGCCAAAGTTTGAGATCAGCCTAGGCAACAAAGCGAGGTCTCATCTCAACAACAACAACAACAAAAAGCTGCAACAGATTCCAGCTTCTTAGGGACAGAACCACATCCCTTTCTCTCGTTTCCTCTCTGCACCTTACTCAGACACGGACTCAATGAATGCTCACTGAGTTCTGAGTTTTTCTCTGCAGTCCAATTGTAGGTCATTTTTCTCCTCTCTTATTTTTCCTATTTTTCGAGATTTTCTGCCATTGCTACATTTAGAAACAACAAAATTTGTCCAGGCATGGTGGCTCATGCCTATAATCCTAGCACTTTGGGAAGCTGAGGTGGGAGGATCACTTCAGATGAGGAGTTCGAGACCAGCCTGGCCAACATGACGAAACCCCGTCTCTACTAAAAGTAGAAAAATTAGCCGGGTGTGGTGGTACATGCTTGTAATCCCAGCTTCTTGGGAGGCTGAGCTGGGAGTTGGAGGTTGCAGAGAGTCGAGATCACACCACTGCACTCTAGCCTGGGCAACAGAATGAGACTCCATTTCAAAAAAAAACAACATAACCTAAATCTTAAAACAAAACCAAAGAGCTAATAAAATAACAGAGCCATCTGTCAGCCTTAAGAGTTTACTTTTCCCTGTTCTGAATATAAACCTCTTTCTGGTTATGAACTTGAAACTCTCCTTGTGAGAAAGGGAAGAGGCTGCAGCAGTTCAGTCTCCACTGCACAAATGCTGCTGTTTGTCTTTTGACTTCTACGAAGAGATCATTATCCTATTCACAGTAGCAAGTAATTAAGACTATTTACAGATCTTTCATGTGGACTCCTGACTTGCTGAGAACATTCGCAGCCACCAAGGCTTCTGTCAAACATGCAGTAGGATTTCTGAGTTTACACACATTGGGCTCTGCTTTCAAAAAATGTGATCCAGAACTCTCCAGCCCATCTAAGAACAATGTGGTGAGAAGAAAATGTGACCGTCTTCTAACAAGCAATTTTTCAAAAACTGACCTCAGAGAGTCTAAAATAATGGCCACGGCAGGCCAGGCATGGTAGCTCACACCTGTAATGCCAGCACTTTGGAAGGCCAAGATGGGTGGATCACGAGGTCAGGAGTTTGAGACCAGCCTGACCAACATGGTGAAACCCCATCTCTCCTAAAAAAAAAAAAATACAAAAATTAGCCGGGTGTGGTGGTATGTGCCTGTAATCCCAGCTACTCAGGAGGCTGAAGCAGGAGCCTCAGCTTGAACCCAGGAGATGGAGGTTGCAGGTAGCTGAGATCACACTACTACACTCCAACCTGGGTGACAGAGTGAGACCCTGTCTCAAAAAATTAAAAAATGACAAACTCACCAAGACCACCTTACAATTTAGAAAGAAAAATGTTGTTATTTTGCTAATGTCAACTGACTTCCACATTTTATGTTTGTCAAATATCCAGTGATTTGTGTAAAAATCATCAGACTGGAGGTTCTCACTCTTGGCTGAGGCAATAGACAGCATCACCATGCAATGTTTTTCAAACACAGAGATGCCAAGACCTTCCCCTCGACTCAGACTCAGGGGGTAGAAAGTGGGCAGAGACCAGGGTGCTTTCATTTTCATGTCCTAGAGGCCAGCACAGTGCCTGATACAGAAGATGCTCAGTAAATATTTGCTTGACAAAGATGGTAAAGGACTCCTTCTAGGATAATTTAAAAAAAAAACTGAGGTCTAGGGTTTCAGGAAAGCTTGCTCTACTCTTTTGCACTGCTAGAATTTTTACCATTTTTTTTTAAACCGTTCATTTAAGAAATAAGTCAATTTATGACTGGGTGTGGTGGCTCATGCCTGTAATCCCAGCAGTTTGGGAGGCCGAGGTGGATCACTTGAGGTCAGGAGTTTGAGACCAGCCTAGCCAACATGTTGAAACCACGCCTCTACTGAAAATACAAAAAATTAGCTGGGCATTGTGGTAGGTGCCTGTAATTCCAGCTATTCAGGAGGCTGAGGCAAGAGAATCGCTTAAACCCAGGAGGCGGAGGTTGCAGTGAGA
>CAUYQU010063114.1:0-55984 GCA_963574635.1 Cheracebus regulus
CTCTCTTTTTCTAAAATCTCTTCCTCTTTCTTTCTCTTTCATTTTTTTCTTTCTTTTGCAGTTTCTTTCTTTCTCCTTTTCTCTCTTTTTCTAAAATCTCTTCCTCTTTCTTTCTAAAAAAAAAAAAAAAAAAAAAAAAATCCAGGTAGCCATTCTTGGGGGGATAGGGCAGGGAGGTACATTCTTGTGTTTGGCCTCCAGGAGTCCCACCAGTTTCTCACAGTAAAAATCTGAACAAAATCCCCTCACACTTTGCAGAGGAGGAGGGTAAACCATGTGGAAATAAGCTGAGTGCACGGTTCTCTGTAACAAAGGCCTGCCCTCTATGGAAACTACTTTTCCAGCATCTGACTAGCTTAGGGGAAGGGCAGTTAGATAACTATGGCCTCCTTTAGCTTTCCTGTCTCATGTAGGGGGAGATAAAACGAAACTAAGAAATTCTTTTGGAGGTTATAGCCCAGGGACTCTGGCCCATTAAAAAACAAACCCCCAAAATGGAGATTTAATTACAAGATTAAGGTTTCCCCTCACCAATACCTCACCACCACAGCAACAGGGCTCCAGTGTAAAAATAGTGGATTACAACTGAGAGAGCTGCAAGACACAAACCAGAATTCCTGAGTTTCCAGAGAAACTGCCAGACAACAAGGGAGACAAAAACAAGAACATTCGAGGAAACTGGTCTCTGACACAACTACAGCAAACAGTAAACACAGCTTAACTCCTAGGTACACAAAGAAAAACCACTAAAGCCCGATTTACCTGAGTTACTATTATCTGATACATCATGTCTGACTATCAACAAAATTTATGACATGTTAACAGACAAGTCTGAAGAAACAAAGCCAGTGGCAGAAATTCTGGAATTATTGGATCAGAAATTTAAAATTACTGTGATTAGTGTGCTAAGGTCTCTAATGGAAAAAGCAGACAACAGGCCAGGAAGAGTGGCTCACACTTATATTCCCAGGACTTTGGGAGGCTGAGGTGGGTGAATCACCTGAGGTCAGGAGTTCAAGACCATCCTGGCCAACATGGTGAAACCCCATCCCTACTAAAAATACAAAATTAGCCTGGCGTAGTGGCATGCACCTGTAATCCCAGCTACTCAGGAGGCTGAGGCATGAGAATCACTTGAACTTGGGAGGCAGAGGTTGCAGTGAGCTGAGATCGCGCCATTGCACTCCAGCCTGGGTGAGAGAGCGAAATTCCACCAAAAAGGAAAAGAAAAAGTAACATCCAAGAATCCAGACACTAACTACAGATTCAGGAAGCTCAGGGAATCCTAAGCAAGATAAATACCAAAAAATCTACATCTAGGAATAACATATTCAAATTGTAGAAAACCAGAGACAAAGAGAAAATCTTGAAAGATGTCAGAGAGGAAGAAAACAACTTAGTAAAAAGGAATAAGGATAAGAATTACATTGAACTACTTTTCAAAAATCCATGCAAGCAAGAAGAGATGGAGGTAAAATATTTAAAGTGTTGAAAGAAACAAAACCCCACCAACCTAGAATTCTGTATTTAGTGAAATTTTCCTTCCAAAGTGAAGAAGAAATAGACTTTCTCTGACATACAAACTGAAGAAATCTGTCTCCAGTAGACCTGCATTGCAAGAAATGTGTTCCTTGGCTCGCAGCTCATCACTCCAGTCTCGGCCTCCGTTGTCATTCTCCATCTGTGTCCTGTCTTCAGATGGCATTTTCCTCCTTCTTTAGGGCATCAGCCATGTTGGATTAGGACCCACTCAAATGACCTCATTTTAATTGATTATATTGCAAAAGCCCTTTTCCAAATAAAGTCACATACACAGATACCAACGGTGAAAACTTCAACATATCTTCTGGAGAATGCAAGTCAATCCTTAAGAATAGGTTAATCAGCCGGGCGTGGTGGCTCACGCCTGTAATCCCAGCACTTTGGATCATGAGGTCAAGAGATTGAGACCATCCTGGCCAACATGGTGAAACCACGTCTCTACTAAAAATACAAAAAAATTAGCCGGGCATGGTGGCACGCGCCTGTGGTCCCAGCTACTTGGGAGGCTGAGGCGGAAGAATCACTTGAACCCAGGAGGTGGAGGTTGCAGTGAGCCAAGATTGCACTACTGCACTCCAGCCTGGTGACAGAGCAAGACTCCATCTCAAAAAAAAAAAAAAAAAAAAAAAAAAAAGAATAGGTTAATGGGCTGGGCGCAGTGGCTCATGTCTGTAATCCCAGCACTTTGGGAGGCCGTGGTGGGCAGATCACCTAAGGTCAGGAGTTCGAGACCAGCCTGGCCGGCAAGGTAAAACCCTGTCTCTACTAAAAATACAAAAATTAGCCAGGCATGGTGGCATGTACCTGTAATCTCAGCTACTTGAGAGGCTGAGGCAGGAGAATCACTTGAATCTGGGAGGCAGAAGTTGCAGTGAGCCAAGATCATGCCACTGCACTCCAGCCTGGGCAACAGAGTGAGACTCTGTCTGATAAAAAGAAAAAATAGGTTAATGGATAAACAAACTGTAGTCTATTCATATAAAGGCACATTTTAAAGCAATCAAAAGAAGCTATCAAATCATAAAAAGACATGAAGGAAACTTAAATCACATTGCTTAATAAAACAATCCGGTCAGAAAAGGCTACATATGGGCTGGGCGCAGTGGCTCAAACCTTTATCACCGAGAACTTTGGGAGGCCAAGGCAAGAGAACTGCTTGAGCCTAGGAGTTTAAGACCAGCCTGGGCAACATGCCAAAACCCCATCTCTATAAAAAATACAAAAATTAGCCAGGCATGGTGGTGGTGCAGGCCTGTAGTCCCAGCTATAAGGAGGCTGACGTGGGAGGATCACTTGAACCCAGGAGGTTGAGGCTGCAGTGAGCTGTGATTAGACCACTGCACTCCAGCCTGGGTGACAGAATGAGACCCTGTCTGAAAAAAAAAAAAAAAAAAAGGCAAGGCAAAGAAAGAAAAGGCAATGTATTGTATGATGCAACTATACAATGTACTGGAAAAGGTAAAACTTTAGTGTGAAAGGTCTGTGGTTGCCAAAGGTTGGGGTTAAAAGATGGAATGAGGGATAAAGAGTTGAAGCAAAGATTTTTAGGACAGTAAAACTTTTATTTATATACATGACATTATGCATGTGTCAAAAACTATAGAACTGTGTACAACTTAAACAATGAACCCCAATGTAAACTATGGACTTTAGTTAAAAATGATGTATCAATACTGGCTCATCAACTGAAACAAATGTACCACTCTAATACAAGTTGTTAACAATAGGGGAAACTGTGTGGGGGAGGGAGAGGGAATGTGGGAACTCTGTAATATCTAGTCAGTTTTTCTGTAAATCTAAAACTGTTCTAAAAAATTCAGTCTATTGGTCAGGCACAGGAGCTCACACCTGTAATCCCAGCCCTCTGGAAGGCCATGATAGAAGGATCACTTGAGGCCAGGAGTTCGAGCCCAGCCTGGGCAACATAGTGAGACCCTGTCTCTACAAAAACATTTTCAAAAATTAAGTCTCACGGCCAGGTGTGGCGGCTCACACCTGTAATCTCAGCACTTTGGGAGGCCAAGGTGGGTGGGTCACGAGGTCAAGAGATTGAGACCATCCTGGCCAACATGGTGAACCCTCCGTGTCTACTAAAAATACAAAAAAAATAAGCTGGGTGTGGTGGTGTGTTCCTGTAGTCCCAGCTACTCGGGAGGCTGAGGCAGGAGAATCATTTGAACCCGGGAGGCGGAGTGAGCTGAGATCGCGCCACTGCACTCCAGCCTGGTGACAGAGCAAGACTGTCTCAGAAAAACAAAATAATTAAGTCTATAATTTGAAAAAAACATTCATTGCAGTATATAAGTCTCAAGCATCACTTCTTCCAGGAAATCTTGCCTGCTCTCCCATCATACTCCCAAGATGGGTTAGGTGCTCTTCTCCCAAGCTCCCATAATATCCTGCACATATATTTATTTCTGTGGTTGCACCTACCACGTTGTATTTTAACATTCCTCTGTATCTCTGTCAGTTCATAGCATAGTTTGCTGGCCCCTGGCCTAGAATGCAGAGATGGTGAAATAAGCTAATCCATGCAACCCTTTAACAGGCACCTAGGCATGCTTGACAAAGGACATTTTTGTTCCCTCAGTGCACTGTTGATGTCATTTATGGTAAAATCATTATTGGCCCTCTGGTCCATTAGGCTATTTTCTGGATGATGGCATAAGGCACAGTCATGGGACATTAAAGGTTACTTAGCCTGAGTAGTCTCTAGATTACTGGCCTTTGCTCTGCCAAAGACCATCCTCATGGGGAAGTTTTTGCACTAGGAAACCTCTCCAGGATTCAAATCCAATGGTTTTGACTCAAAGTCCTGCTGTTTACATTATACGACACATTCTCAATCTTGTTTAACTTAAAAGGTGGCACAGTACAGGGGTGACTGGCATACGTGCTTATTTGACAGATAACATAAGTGACAAAAGCAGACTCAGGTCAAGAACAGTCCCTGGCACTTGGAAAAGTCCAGGCCAGGCTAGAGCAGGCAGCCACTTCTTGGCTTCAGCCAATTGTTGCCACACAGAAATGTGGACACAGTGTTGCCAGACAAGGCAGGGAGGCAGATTCCTATTTACAGAGAAACTTTTCAGATTAAAAAAAAAAATGTTGGCAACTAAGTCAAACTGTTTGGAAATTCTGGAGATGGGATATTGGGAGGGTAAGGAATCATCCAATTGAATTGGGGTATTTACGATGGGGGAGAAATAGCAGGTAATGGCTAAAGGAAAAGGGCAGCTTTGGAGAACCCTGATTGTCACACTCAAGGAACTTATACATTGTCATCTAGATCTGAGTGCACACTAAAGAATTTAAGCAAGAACAGGACACGATGAGAATGGTATTTTTAAAGGATCACTCGGCAGTTGACAGGCAAGGCTGAGAGTAAAATGGTGAATTAGAAGTCTGTCATTTAGCTAAGTAAGGGTAAAGGCGAGATAGCAAAGGCCTATTTACTTAGTTCTTTCTCCTACCCGACTGCAAACTCCAAGACAGCAGGGCTCCATCTGCCTTGTTCATTGCTGTGTCTCCAGCACTAAGCAAAAAGCCCATTTGACATTTGTTGAAAGAATAAATGAACGGGAGAGAGGGACAGAGAGGCATTTTGAAGGTCTGAGTTTAAAAATCAGGCGAGGTGGCTCATGCCTGTAATCCCAGCACTTTGGGAGGCTGAAGCGGGTAGATCACCTGAGGTCAGAAGTTTGAGACCAGCCTGGCCAACATGGCGAAACCCTGTCTCTACTAAAAATACGAAAATTAGCCAGGCGTGGTGGCATGCACCTGTAATCTCAGCTACTCGGGAGGCTGAGGCAGGAGAATTGCTTGAACCTGAGAGGCAGAGATTGCAGTGAGCCAAGATTGTGACATTGTACTCCAGCCTGGGCGACAGACACTCTGGGTTTCAAAAAAAAGAAAGAAAAGAAAATCAACTACCTTGAGAGGAGTACAATGGTAGAATGTTGGTAATAGTGGAAGCAGTCATGGAAGGGAGGGGAGCAATGGAGGCCTGTTTCTTTCTTTGAACTTCCTCAAGGAGGGGGCATTTTAAAGAAGAAATTATGTACACAGATTTTTGTGTATTTTTTGAGACAGGGTCTCACTCTGTTGCCCAGGTTGGAATGCAGTGGCATGACCACAGATCACTGCAGGCTCCAACTCCTGGCCTCAGGCAATCCTACCACCTCAGCTTCCCAAAGTGCTGAGATTGCAGGCGAGAGCCACCACGCTCGCCTCTACGCAGGTTTTTAAAAAAGACCTTTGTGAGTTGGATTCCTAGCACTTCACGTGGCCTCTTCAGTCTACCAAAGAAGGAAAAAGTAAGTACCCTGAAGAATAGAAAGGAGGATTAAGTGATCATTGAGGGACGAGCAATTTCTGTTCTTCCCTGGGTCCAGTATTCCCAAAGGACACAGCAACAGGACCGACATCGGCCTTCTACCCAGTGAGGATTACTTTCGGGGTGGAGGGGTAACCGAGGACCCTCGAATCTACGGGCCTGTCCCTGGCGCGTTCCTAGCCTGAGCAGAAAGGGAAACCCCCACCCAAACCTCACTCCTAGTCCTCCGTGTTCCCACACAGGCCTAATCTTGACCACCCCCAGCTCCGCCCTCTCTCCGCCCACCTCCTCTTCCCGCTCCCCCGCCCCATTTCCTTCTTCTCCGCCCACCTTCTCCTGGGTCCCTCCCCCGGCCATGCGCCCTGCCCAGGCCGCGGCATTCCTGCTCTCCGCGCTTCTTCCTCCTCCCTTCTGTCAGCGCCCCTCCCGTGGGGCCTCGGCAACCCCGTGCCTCGCTTGCCCAATGAGAAGACGGCGAGGGGCGGGGCCCGGTCAGGGCCGGAGCGGAAGTGGTGGCCGGAGCGGAAGTGGAGCTGTCGCCACAGCCGCCGCGGATTCCGGAGCCCGGGTAGCTGCTCCCGCCGCCGCTGCAGCCGCTGCAGGCAGCGCCGCCGCCACCGCCTGAGAAGTAGGCTTGCGAAGGAAGCGGTCACCTCGCTCGGAGCTTAGCTCGGAAGAGTCTTTGTCCCTTGCGGCCCTCCTACGGTGAGTGCGGCGCGGGGCTCCGCCCGGGGCCCCCGGGGGCCCAAACTCGAAGACCCTCTCTGGCCGCTGCGACGACGGCGGCCCAGCGGGTGGGCCCCGGGGTATAGCGGCGCTCTGCCTCTTAGGCTCGGCGCGGCCGAGGGCGGTGAGGCCAGGCCTCACAGCGGCCCCTCCCTGCTTCCGGGGCCGGGCTCTTTACCTCTCGGAGAGCTCGGGCCTCTCTCGCCGCCTGAGGTCCTGCCCGCCGGGCGGGGTGCAGCTCCGTACTGCGCCGGAAGAGACAGCGGAGCTGGAGATCCCAGATCCTCCCTCACTACCTGCTTCGGTTCCCACGCGACCCCTCCCTGCGCCTTCGTAGGCGAGAACCGTCCCCTTCAGCCCTGTCACCTCTACTCCGTGCTTTCCGGTTTCCAGAAATTAAAATTTAATCAAACGTGGGTGAATTTTTTCTAGCCCCAGTACCCCTGTTTGACTCCTCCTGGATGAGTAAGGGGTTTAACCTTGGGAAACAGCGGGGGGAAACCCCCTCCCATTTTGGAGTAAAACCATTTCATCATTCTTCTCTGGTTATGGATCCTGGCAGGACCCAAGATTCCCTAGGAAGGGAATTGGGGTTTGGCTCAAGAAAATGTATTTATTGGAGCTGGTTACTGAGTCAGGCCGGATCCCCAGGAAAAAATATCAGGGGATGAGAATCCGAGTATTTTCCCACGGTATATACCGTAATTTAACGCCAGATTCTTTTGTGTCCTCACCCAGAATTCCCCCATATTGTGTGTTAGCACGTTTTTCGGTCTGAAATTTGCCTGGTGGCTTCCTGGTGGGGGGAGAGGGGGTGAAGGGCGAGGGGAAAGAAGAGGTGGGAAGATGAGTGCATCTTTGCCGCAAATGGAGAAGCCCCATATAGTGGGGTTTTCAAAGGTGGCCGCCTTGGTAAGCAGTTTATCAACCTTTCTGTGAAATGCACGTCTCTTGTTGTTGTCTTTACTGCATTTCTCTTTGGTAAGGCTAGATAGCATCAGGTTCTGATTTTACTTGCCCTGTGTGGGAGATGGAATTTGGCAAGATGATGCTGTGAACATAATAGCCTGCCACAGGAGCCAAAACAGAAAGGTGAAGCACTTACAAGAATATGAAAATTGTCTGCATTTCTCTGTCAGTTCGTATGAAACCAGACACAGATGCAGTTTATAGAACTGGACACTGTAGCTTTTGCATTTTCGTGTTGGAAATGTAAGTATTGGTTCTTAGTGAATTATGCTTGACTTCCAGTGTACCCTATTTCTTACTTAGGGATATCTCATTTGTTTGAGCCCTCATTTTTCTTGGATCCCTGTCCTTGGCAACGCATAGTGTGTGAGTGTATAAAACATGTCAATCTTATTGGACCTAAGTTCGAAATTTAAGTGTGGCCTTCAAAATGGAAGGCTAATAATCCAGTAGGAACTGTGGAATTATTTTCTGAGCCTCTTCCTTCAATAAGGTAAGAAACCATTCACCCATCTTGCAAATGAAGTCTGTATGAGAGATGAGGTGGTTTGGCCTAGACCATACACCTAGTTTTTTTCAAATTGAATATCCTTATTCATCAGTAGCAGATATTTATGGATTGCCAGCCTCTGGAGTATGACTCCTACCTTGTAATCTTTTGTACATTTCCCATCATACAGTGCTTGTTATATTGAAGCCATTTTAGAATTGGAGCACTATAGATCAGGGAGGCAGCCTCTATTAAACCAGGCTGAGCAAATTCCCATGATGCTGGTTCTCTAGGCAGAGTCTCTAAAGATTTGGGCCACAACAAAAAGTGCATTTTGCCCATTTGGCTGTGGATAGAGAAACAGGAAGAGCATTGGACTTGGAGTCAGGTAAATTTTTGTTGAAATCTTGCCTGCAGTATTTCCTAGCTTAGCATGTTAATCAGTCTCTGGTACTTAGTTTTCTTATCTCCAGGGTTGTCACTAAGACTTTTTTATAAACTGTGAATTGTTAAATATAAACTTTTGGTTTTGTTGTTTTTTAATCGGAGTTCACTTTTTTTTTTTTGAGACAGAGTTTTGCTCTTGTTGCCGAGGCTGGAATGCAATGGCTCGATCTTGGCTCACTGCAACCTCTGCCTCCTGGGGTCAAGTGATTCTCCTGTCTCACCCTCCTGAGTACCTGGGATTACGGGCACATGCCACCACACCCAGCTAATTTTTGTGTTTTTAGTAGGGATGGGATTTTATCACATTGTCAAGGTTGGTCTCAGACTCCTGACTTCAGGTGATCCGTCCACCTCGGCCTCCCAAAGTGCTGGGATTATAGGCGTGAGCCATCGCGCCCGGCCCAGAGTTCAGTATTAATGACTTTTTCTCTCCAGTTAACATCTAATGAGACTAAACCCTGCTTTGTACACATGTTGCTTTCAAAAACTGTTATTATAGGACTTTTATTTTGCACTTAGGAAAAATCCAGTCTTTCTGAATCATTTTCTCATCTGTGTAGCACAAATGGTAATGCAGCCTTTGATATATTTATGTTGTGACAAGCTCAATAATGAGAATAAGCATCTGGGATATAGTCGGGGTTCAATAGATGTTATTTGACCATGTACATGAATATACACATGTATAGATTAGACATAGCATATATACTATTCCTGGACATCTATATAGAATCCATCCATTTGTGATTTATTCACCAACTGATAAGGTGGCATCAGACAATTAGTCTATAATAATAGTTACCACCTGCAGTACTTACTACGTACTAAGCTTTTTTTTTAAAGCACTTTAAGCATATTAGCTCAGTCTTCATAACAACCAATGAAAGGTAAGACCGTCAGCCCCATTTTATAGATGAGGAAGCTAAGACACTTAGAAGAATAATTTTCCCGAAATCTCACACACAGCACAAGGTAAGTGATAGAACCAGGAATGAAACCAGATGATCTGGCTCTAAGGAATGATATTATAGATTTCTACCTGTGGTAGAAACAACACATGTATATGTTTTATGTGAATACCATTTAGTCCTTAGTTTTTCTTTACACAAATCCTAATAAAGTAAATGTTTAAATGGGAATATTAGCTGCTTTTGAAGATAGATGCAGTACAATTTATTGTGGGACATATACTCATTCTGGCCTCTAGGGATGATATTGCTAGCATGCATCAGGAAGCAAGATTGTGAAAAATCCCGTTTCTAGTAGTTGCTTCTTACTAGGGAGAAAGTTATCAGTTACTTTGTCATAGAATTTTAGGTTCTTCATCTAATAGAATTTGATTATGACCATTAATTTTTGTTCATTATACTACTTTATGAATTGATGTTCAGATTTCCTTATTTTTTTGGCAAGGAGGAAATGTATCTACATAAATAGAGACTTCTAAATTCAAACATCCTGTTGTGCTGCCTGCTCTTTTGGTGTCAACAAACTGAATTTTCCTTTAAATGCTGGTACCTTAGAGAATGAACTGAAATTTCCTTGTAAAGGTACTTTTAAGTTCCTTGGTTTCTACATTTTTCTGGGGAAGGATGACAGTTCACATTGGTTAGGGGGCAAGAAATGATGGTTATGTAATAGCAACCTTTAAGCTTTAGAATCCTTTTACTCTCTATATGAATGTGATCTTAGCAGTCACCTGTATGTCATGATGGAGAAACTAACAGTTGGAGCTAGATTCTGAGTGAATTTTTCTAAGGGGAATACTTGAGGAAACATAGACTAAAAGTGCTGTTTCATAATATGTGTGCTGAAAGCCAATCATATTACTGCTTTCTCTACTAAAATATTTTCTAATAGAGGTATGGTTATATGTATCTAATACTTGTAATGAGATGCAAATGATCAGTGGCCTCAAGTCATTCCCAGTAGATTATAGTATGTTAGTTGACCTTTATTTTTATTTTTATTTTTGAATTCTGGCTAGTTCTTTATTATGTAAGTTTTTCCCATACTGGTTAATTTTATTGTTTTCCCTAAGAGAATCAACAGGAAGTTATTTCTGAGTAGCCTTGACCAGGACAAGAAGATTGAAGGCTACAGTAAAGTTGACATGAGTTCTGTCTATAATTATTATTTGCCCTCAGAAAAGAGCTTTACTATAAATTTAAAAATTTGTTTAAAATTTGTTTGACATTTTGATGAGTATTTGGCATGTTTTTATGCTGTTCGTAACTCCTTGATTTTGTGTTTATGTTTAAAGCTAGATCTATTAGCTTAATAGGCCAGTTTAAAAATTTCCCTGTAATTATCTTGTATTGTTCTTTTAAAAATTGGCAATTCTCTCTTTTCCTTAAGTGACCATTGGAAATCATAACTGATCTTTAGGAGATAGAGCTGCATAAAGGAAAGAGCGTTAATTTTAAAATTAATGTTGGTTTAGATCCCAGATCTGTCATACATAGCTGTGTGACCCTGAATGAGTTAACTTTTTGCATCTATAAAAGGGGACAATGTCACCTGCCTCATATGATACTTAGGGTCAGATAAGTTTCTAGGAATCCGTGAGTGCTTTGCAGGCCGTAAATGAAGGATATTTTTGTTATTTAGTAAATGAGTTAGCTGGTTTGCCTTTTTGTATAGCTAACTGATTGGACTTTTGAATGGAGGAGATGGATAGAAAGTAATCCAAAGACTTGTTGAAACTCAGTTTGAATCTATAAATACAATGGTTGGTAGCTGAAAAATATTAGTCAAAACGTATAGTGTTGCCTCCTGATTAGAGCTGAGCTGGCTTTTTTCAAAAAGCAGTCTAAGACTGTAAATGCAGTCTGTATTTTATAGGTCAGATAGGGGCTACCTTCCTCTGTCCACATAGGAAATAATTGCTTTTTCACATTTTAAGAATGTATCAGTTGATCAAGTACTCACTCAGTGTGCTAGGCCTTGTGCTCCACATTGGGTGTCCAAAGATACGAATCTGGATTCCTACCTTAAGCTCACAATCCAGTGTGAGAGCCAGCAAAGACACTTGCAGTAAACCGTGATAAGGGCCATCCTAGACATAGGCATAGGCAAATTGTTATGTGCCTTTCTTTTAAAAGTCTTTAAAGAAAGGATAGTATGTGTAAAAAAACGAGATACGTAGTTTCCCATCACTGGCTGACCATTTGTTTTTTAAGTTTTGTGTGGAATGTACTGTGGTTGCCATTTATTTGAGTGCTTACAATGTGCAGAGACTGCTGAGTGTTTTGCATCATTAACAAGATTACTCCTTACGGAAACCCTAGTAAGTAGATTTGCCTATCTTTTTTTTTTTTTCTTTTTTTCTTTTTGAGAGTCTCGCTCTATCACCTTGGCTGGAGTTGCAGTGGTGTGATCTCAGCTCACTGCAACCTCCAGCTCCAGGCTGCCTCAGCCTCCCGAGTAGCTGGGATTACATGCGCCTGCCATCATGCCTGGCTAATTTTTTAATATTTTTAGTAGAGACCGGGTTTCACCATGTTGAACAGACTGGTCTTGAACTCCTGACTTCAAGTAGTCTGCCCTCCTTGGCCTCCCAGAGTGCTGGGATTACAGGCGTGAGCCACTGTGCCCAGTCCAGATTTGCCTGTATTATGGATGAGAAAACAGATTCACAGAGGTCACATATCCTGTGGACTTGGTGTGCCGTACTGGTAAATCTGACTGATTGGCTTCGTTAGGTCCCTGGGACCCAGACTGTAGAATATTCACAGGGTCAATCAATTGGTCTGTCTTTATGGATCAGAATTAACATGTTGTCGTTTGGATTGATCACTTAAGGCCAATAATTCAATTTATTGTCATATCTACCATTAAGTCACATGTGTAACCTTGGGCCTATCACTTAACACCGTCAATAAGTTTAATCATGGCTAATTGGACATAATTAGCAATGATACTCCACAACTGATAGGAAAGAGGGAAAGGATTTTGAAATAATAGAAGTGCAGTTTCCAGATTCAGTGTTCACTGGACATAGTGCTAGTGACTTTGTATTACAGATATGCTGTTTTGTTTCTAACAAAGAACCTGCAAATGTTTGAATGGAATTAAATTTATTGCAGGACTCTAATTTTATGTGTAGAATGGCTCACAGACATTTTTAGAGTGGGTGTTTTTTAGTGAGTAGTTTTCTTTGAGAGCCAGGAGTGCTTAACTTTTTCTGGGTAACACCCACTAACCACCTGGTCCCACTGACTTTCTCAGTCCCTCCTGCAGTAGCTTGGCATCTGATTTTTCTTCAGCAGAGAGACTCCAGAACTATAACTTTTACTTTACAGTGCTGTGGATGCTCTATCTGGAATCGTACATCTGTGAATGCTGTTGAGAATATGTGATCAATTCCTTACCTCATTGAAACATTTGAGCCTAGATTTTTCAGATTTTCCTGTCAGTTTTTTTCCTTGGGATTGAGACGTCATTTCTTTATCCACTTTGGCCTTTGATTTTTATTTCATCTAGAAAAACATACATGTACTTTATTAATAACATGTCTTTTAAGTCATGACCTAGTTACCTTTAAAATAAACCTGTTTCCTCTAATTCTGTCTGGTTTTCCAAGGAGAAGCACTGTATGCTGTCTTTTTTGTTTGAATTGATGCATACTGGATATACATGTGCTGTCTTTTGTTTCTACCACTAGAGTTTAAGCTCTCTGAGGGAAGGACTACACTGGTTTCTTCCTTTAAATTCCTCTCAATGAACAATCCAAAGAGTTCTTAGAAATATTGGTAGTTTTTTGTTTTGCAGTTATTTTGACACACATTGGATTATATGTGTTACATTTTTGTGAGGTAGCTTAAGAACAAATAATAAGAATAGCTTATAAGCCTTTACTCTTAACTAGTGCTGTATGGCCATTTTATGTTCATTATCTTATTTGATAGCTATTAATGTTTGCTTTTAACACTGAGAAAACAGATTCAAAGAAGTTATGATGTGGAAATGTAGAAAAATCACTTACTTGCTCTTTGGAAGCTTAAATGTGTATGTAAGGTTTGCTAAAAGCAGACCCCACCATATATTTTATATGTATAGAGCTTGGGTAGTTCCTGATTTATAATAATGGAGTCCTCATTTGAAATTTCTAACAAATTATTAAACTCAAAGCTTATTATTTTAGAATTGAGCATGTTCTTTTCATTGAAAACAAAATATAGCTGAAAGCCAGTGCTTCTAAAGGCCATAGCTGTTATTTTCAACTCTTGTCTTTGCAGTGCCTTTTTTAAAAAATGTATGGATTAACAATAGGTAGTCTCCTCTCTTTTCCTCTCATTTCTTCTCCTTTCCTCTCCTCTCTTCTTTTTTGATTCTTATCCTAGGATATCTGCTGTAGCCACTGGGAAATAACTTCTCAGTATTTTGACCCTGACTAGGAAGATGTCCCTTGAGAAAAGAATTGAGATAGAGGGGTTAGGCTATTTCATAGATCCTCTGCTTTCACCATTTATTATCTGATTTAGGATTTTGTTGCTTTAAAGAAAATCCTATTTTGTGAGTACCTTTAGAATTATTTTTCATAGCTGTTTATCTGTACTAGTGGTCTCTTTTTAAAAAGAAAAACATCTTTTTTTCTTAAAGAGTACCAAATGTTTTTTTAAAAGTAATACATACCTGAAGAAAATTCAAAAAGATAAGAAAATGGGGATATAATGATGTTATTGCCCAGAGAAAGAACCAGTGTTAACCATTTGGTGTTAACCTTTCTGTTCATGTTTGTGTGTCCTTTAGGGGATATTTTATAGAAATATTATTATGCAGCTTCCTCCCCCTAGCCCCCATTGCTATTAAATAAATCTTTTCATGACATTAAATCTCTTACTTGATGACTACGTAATCTTGTACCATCTATCCCTCCCCACCTTTTTTTTCAGATAGAGTTTCACTCTTGTCGCCCAGGCTGGAGCGCAGTGATGCAATCTTGGCTCACTGCAACCTCCGCCTCCTGGGTTCAAGCAATTCTCTTGCGTCAGCCTCCCGAGTAGCTGGGCAGGCATGCGCCAACCTGGATAATTTTTTTGTATTTTTAGTAGAGTCAGGGTTTCACCATGTTGACCAGGCTGGTCTCAAACTCCTGACTTAAGGTGGTATGCCCACCTTGGCCTCCCAAAGTGCTGGGATTACAAGCGTAAGCCACTACGCCTGGCCAGTCTCTTTATTTTTTAAAACATTCCCATATTGAATATTTTGATTTGCCTTCATATTTTCACTAAACATTCTCTGCGTTTATCAACAAATGCTTCCCATCCTGACTTGCTGCATCCAGTGGCTTAGAACAGATTGACAGCCATCATCATCATCATGTAGGTGTGCTGGAGAACTCCTGTTCCCAAGCATGTCAGTCTCATCCTGAAATATACCCAGCACAAGGAATATCTCTTGGCTTACTGCAGGGTTGGGCCCTCTGTGGCTTCTAATGAGTTTGCCTGCTCTTGTATCTTGATGCTTCTGTAGTGGTTCCAGGCTTGATGATGAGACTGTAGTCTTTCAAAAACTTTTTAGGAGGCAAATAAAGAGTATCTTGCTGACTTCATTTTTAGTGGGACCTTCATTCGTTTAGTGGTACGTACTTTGAACAACAGTAGGTCTTGATTAAAAACCATCATGATATATCCCTGGAAAAGTCAATTAGAAACTAATGGATAAACTTCAATTACACTTAACATGTATGTCCATTTTAACATTGTAACATAGTAATTTCCTATACAAGATCAATCTAGACTTCTACTTTTCCTTCTCAAAAAATTGTATATTTGAAAAGAAAATTCAAACTTACAGTTTTGTGGGCTGCTACAGTGTAATAGTCGTGCAGAGGAATAATAGCACTTCAGTTTGATTTTGCACTATGCATTTTTCAAGGAAGATTTCCACGTTTAGTATTCTCTAATTCCCCGCCTCTCATCTTCACAGCAATTCTCCTGAGGTAGATCCTGTTATCTTTATTTTATGGATTGGAAGACTGAGGTTTAGCACACTCACATGGCTGTGTAGTGGCACATTGTGCTGCTGCCTTCTGGCTATACTACATATAGGTACCCTATGTTCATTGTGCTCTCCCAGTGATTTGTGGAAGAACTTGATATTCATTTGCATATAAGTTTTGTGCTTAGCATAGTTATAAACATTACATATGAAAGAAATGTGAAGCTTTCCTTTGAGGGCACACTCATGTAAAGATGTAAATGGTACAGTACTCACTTGTACCATAGAATGGCATAAAGAAGCCCTAGACCATGTAATAGACTGTAAGTATATTTGGAGTCATAGGCCAGGTAAATCAGTGAGGGCTAGGGCAGTCAGGGAAGGGTTTATAGCCCTAGATGGATGGATGGGGTTTGTATAGGCAGGCAGTAAAGTAAATAGGAGAGTACTCTAGATTAAGGGAACGGCAAAAGCAGTTTCAGGCATGTTTGAGCATGATGTTCATAGCATATGCGGTGCTGGCCAGCCTGAGAGAAAGGTACATGTTGGAGAATAGTGGATGAGAAAGCCAAACAAGAGGAGACAATGTATCAGAAGTTTGAAAGCCAGGTAGAGCTTAGATTTGATGGAGTAGCCAAAAGGGAGTCAATGAAAGTTACTAAGGACAAAGGCAAGACTAGATGTAATTTGGGAAGAGTAATTTTTTGTTTTGAGACAGGGTCTCTGTCACCCAGGCTCCAGTGCAGTGGTGTAATCATGGCTCACTGCATCCCCGACCTCCTAGCCTCAAGTGATCCTCCAATCTCAGCCTCCCAAGTAGCTGGGACCACAGGCATGAGCCACCACAACCTGGCTAATTTTTTATTTTTTGTAGAGACAAGGTCTTACTATGTTGCCCAGGCTGTTCTTGAACAACTGATCTCAAGTGATGCTCCAGCTTTGCCCTGCCAAAGCACTGGCATTATAGATCTGATCCACCATGCTTAACTGGAAGAATAATTTTGAAATTACTCTTTGAATTTGAGAAGGTGCAGAAATCCAAGGAACTAGGTACAAATGTAATGAAGATTTAATATGCTCGTGACAAATAACTGCTTTGAATTATTTGAGAAAAGAGAGAACTCTACCAACTCTGCAGTTTTATGCTTACATTTCAGGATCAGTTCATTCATTTAGCAGATATTATTTGCTCACACCAGTTATGTACAGGATACTGTGGGAGATATGCCCAAAGGAGCTTATGGGGTAGGAAGGGAAATAGGAGATACTATACAAGTAATTTTAGTATACAAGTAATTTTAGTACTGAAGAAACGTGGTAAGACATTGACAGGTATCAGTGAAATACTTTGTGAGAATATATTCGTCTTAGAGCAATGCTGTCCAATAGAAATAGCCGCATGTAATTTAAATTTTTCCGGTAGCTGCATTAAAATAATTTTAAAAAGTGAAATTCTGTTTATTTTTACTTAACCCATTATGAACAAAACATTACGATTTCATTATGTGGCACATTTTAAGTGAATAACCACAAGTGGCTGTGGCTTAAACAGCTTAAGAAAGGCTTCATGCAAGGGATGGATATCTGAGCTACACTGTGAAGAATCTTGTATGCACAGTAAATTTGGGAAAAGACATTCCAGGTAGAGGAAGTGGCTTAGTGAGCAAAGAGAGAGAAGTGTCTTTGTATGTAAGAAAACCATTTTGGCAGAAGCACATATGATGTGGAAGGCATGATGTGGGGTTCTGGAAGATAGGTTGGCAAGTTTTCACTGATCAGGGAGGAAATCTGACTCTACTTTTGGCATCAGGGAACTTTAAAGAATTTTGAGCAGGAAGTGACTTGATCAAAGTTACGGGAAAATGGGTCTTAGAGCAAAAGGCATGCAGGGGGCTGTAGGTAATGAGTGACTGAAATAGGTCTTATAGCAAAAGGCATAGAGGGGGCTGTAGATAATGAGTGACTGAAAGCAGTGCCACCAGGGCAAGATTATGGATGAGAGATTTATTGTAGATGTAGAAATGGGAACAATTTCGTTTCTCCTTTGTTTGCGGCCGTCTTCCAAACTGCTGGGTGTTGTGTAACCCATTTCCTGTTGAAATTGGTCTAGCTGCTTCAAAAGCCATGTTATATAAGTCAAAAGTTATGTAAGCAATAGCCATCAGGATATTTAACTATGGATTTTGATTGTTTTAAGTTGTTTCTATATGTGTGTAATGTAAAAAAATTTGAATGGATACAGATTTTTAAAAGGTGTGCATTCAGTCATAATGGTTTTCCATCTCTCAGAAATCTTGCAGTAATCTCCAAGAAGCTTAAAACAGTTGGCCCCAAACAGAAAGGGCACATTTTATTTTGGGAATAGGGAACGCATATTTGGGAGGTCCCACTGAATAGTCAAGATTCTTCGGAGTAGTATGATTTAATTTTTAAAGCTCAAGAAGGAGAGAAGTAAGCGGGAATGGTAGCTTAATTTTGGGGCCTAGTAGAGCTGAAGAGGTTGATGGCACTATTTAGCATTGGCAATCCTTTATTACTCCGTTATCATACCACATGGGATGGCTTAGCTCTGAATTGGCTTTTGGCCAGTACTTTATTATTTGGAGTCATTTGTAGGTAGAGTTGCACAGGTACTGTTTTATGAACTTTGAAGTGGGCCTTATAAGAGTGACTTCTAACTTTGAATTAGTCTACAGACTGGAAATTTTCTAATTTATTGAGTCATTGAAAATTGACTTCTCTCTCGTATACCTGGCACTTTTAGGAAATGCCAGTGACATCAAATCACTTGTAGGAAGTGCCAGGTACATCAGAAATAGAGTTATTTAATGATGGAGATACTTATTGTCCTCATCTCAAAGACCTTATGGTCAAGAAAGTTAGACATATTGAGACAGTGGTCATCCTTTGGTATCCAGGGGGTGTTGGTGCCAGGACACCTGGGGATACCAAAATCTGAAGATGCTTATTTTGTATTTTTTCTTGAGTATTTTCCACCATGGTTGGTTGAGTCTGTATCTGGAACCTGCAGATACAGAGGGCCAACTGTATATAATTTTAAGATGATAGAGTATTTTTAATGTACTCGTATTAGAGTAGAACAGGTTATCTTGTGGTAACCAACAGCTCCAGCATCTCAATGTTTTAACCCAACAAAAGTTTCTTTTGTTTTCACCCTGCATGCCTAGTGCAGGTCTGCAGGAGTCTTGCACTATACAGTTCACCCGGGGACTCAAGCTGACAAAAACTCTATGGTTGCGTGACTGTACCACCTAGAATACATGGCCTTCTAGGTGGCTACTGTAAGGGAAGAGAGCCTGGGGAACCACACCTAGGATATTCACAGTGTTAGCCTGGAAGTAGCATCATTTCTACTTTATCTTTCATTGGACAGAACTGCCACATGGCCTCTTCTAACTGCTATGGGGGTTCTGGGAAATAGAAGGGGACAAACGGAATGTTTCTTGAGGGTTACTCTCTCTGCCTTAGTTTCTTTCTGGTGTTGTGAGTGAAGATGTCAGATGGATCAAACTGGCCTCACTGAGTGTAAGCTTACAATTAGTGAGCCTTATATAAGACACAGCTCTGCATGTGATTTAGATAATAAGCAGTAGGAAGAATTATCATAGTTCTGAACTGTAGAATCAGTTCTTTCTGAATCACCTAGATTGAGTATATCTTATTGTGCTCCTTAAAACATTTTTAGGTGATAGGGCCCTGTGTGTAGAATTTCTTTCTTGAAAATACAGAAATGACTTCTGAGGCAAAACCATTTTGTAACTGTAGGTCATACTTTCTTTGCTGTTTTTAAATTAATCATTTTTGGCCAGGTACAGTGGTGGCTCATGCCTATAATCCCAGCACTTTGGGAGGCTGAGGTGGATGGATCACCTGAGGTCAGGAGTTCATGGTGAGCAATGTGGTGAAACCTCATATCTACTAAAAATACAAAATTACCAGAGTGTGGTGGTGCATGCATTTAGTCCCAGCTGCTAGGGAGACTTAGGCAGGAGAATCGCTTGAGCCAGGAGATGGAGGTTGCTGTGAGCGGAGATCACACTGCTGCACTCCAACCTGGGCAACGAGAGTGAAACTCCATCTTAAATTTTAAAAAAACCATTGGCTGGGGCAGTGGGTCATGTCTGTAAATCTCAGTGCTTTGGGAGGCAAAGGCCGGGAAGTCACCTGAAGTTAGGAGTTGAAGACCAGCCTGGCCAACATGGCAAAACCCCATCTCTACTAAAAATAGAAAAATTAGCTGTGCATAGTGGCACCTGTCAGTAATCCCAGCTACCTGGGAGGCTAAGGCAGGAGAATTGCTTGAACCTGGGAGGTGGAGGTTGCAGTGAACTAAGATTGTGCCACTGCACTCAAGCCTGGGTGACGGCAAGACTCCGTCTCAAACAACAAAACAAAACAAAACCCTGATATTACTACTGCTGTTTAAAGTAGTATTTCATGTTTTTATCCCTTAAGATATTAGCCTGTTTTTACACTGTGTGGCACAGATTGATATATTGATATTTAAACCAACAGTACATAAAATTAACTCTTCTTGTTTAGTAAATAACTTTTAAGTTATTTCATCCAAAAATTACTTATTAAAATTGCCACACTGTAAATGGTGATTATTGCAGTGGGTAGTTGACTCTGGTGAGTTGATAAGAGGTGTTCACTGATTGGTGTACATAGAGGATTTGAAATTAATAAACTGAAGTCACTAGGATTTTTGTCTATTTCAGAAAAACTTTTGAAATAACACAGTTACGGTTCAGATGAATTCAGGTTATGGTTTGAAGTCCTGTTGCTGTACATCTTATTATATACCACTTTCTCTTACAATCTATACCATATACAAAATTAGTGCCTGATATATTTATTTAATGCTTTATATTTTTCAAGGTGCCTTCACACGTATCAGCCCGTTTGTTCATCATAACAAGTCCAGTAAAAGAGTTGGTAGTGTTTTTTGTTTGTTTGTATTTTGAGACAGGGGTTTCACTTGGTTACCCAGGCTGGAGTGTAATGGCACAATCATGACTCACTGCTCCTGGGCTCAAGTGATCCTCCCACCTCAGCCTCCTGAATAGCTGGGACTACAGGTGCACACCACTGTACCCAGCTAATTTTTTCTTGTTTTGTAAAGATAAAGTCTTGCTGTGTTAAGAGACCGTCTTGCCAGGATATTCTCCTGGGATTACAGGTGTGAGACACCACATCGAGCCCTGGGTAGTGTTCTTATTGCCCAGTAAAGAAACTGGTCTGGGTGCAGTGGCACATGCCTGTAATTCCACCACTTTGGGAGGCTGAGGCGGGTGGATCACAAGGTCAAGAGATCAGGACCATCCTGGCCAACATGGTGAAACCCCATCTCTAACTAAAAATACAAAAATTAACTGGGCGTGGTGGTACGCACCTATAGTCCCAGCTACCCGGGAGGCTGAGGCAGGAGAATTGCTTGAACCCAGGAGGTAGAGGTTGCAGTGAGCTGAGATTGCGCCACTGGGATTCCAGCCTGGCGACAAAGCGAGACTGTCTCAAAAAGAAAGAAAAAAAGAAACAAACTCTCAGGTTGACTGATTTAACCAAGGTCACACCACTTGTAAGAAGCAGAGCTAGTGCTAGATGGAGCCCAAGTCTGACTGTCCTTAGTTTATGTTCTTCCTGTACAGTGTGTCTTGGTAACAAAGCAAATTACAGAAGATATGATAATCTTTCCCATCTTTCAGGTGTCTACTGCTTGATGGGTGCAGCCAAATAGATTGTATAAAATCATCCTCTTTTGCTTCACGATTGGTTGAAGCAATCATCATACTTTTTCCTATGCTATGGAAAACAACAGGTGTAGTCAAAACTAGAGTTCCTTATAGGACAGTGAAGAGAGGACATCCTTTATTACAGGATATAGTTGGCTTAAAGTCATTAAGACAAACAAACCAGACAATTACCAAGACTCAAGGACATATGGTAAGCATAAACGTTTTTTTTTTGTTGTTGTTGTTGTTTTTTTTTTGAGACGGAGTCTTACTCTGTCACCAGGGTGGAGTGTGGTGGGCAGCTCACTGCAGCCTCCACCTTCTGGCCACCTTCTGGTTTCAAGCGATTCTCCTGCCTCAGCCTCCCGAGTAGCTGGGATAACAGGCGCCCACCACCACACCTGGCTGATTTTTTTTTTATTTTTAGTAGAGATGAGGTTTCACCATGTTGGCCAGACTGGTCTCAAACCCCTGACCTCATGATCCACCCGTCTCAGCCTTCCAAAGTGCTGGGGATTACAGGTATGATCTACCGCACTTGGTGAGTAAGCATAAACTTCTAAAGAAATAGTTATTAAGCAGTCTGTATGTGCCCGGCAGGTGAATTAGGCTAATGGAAGAAAACAAAAACTCTAGAGCCAGATAAGTGTGTTTGAGTTCTGGCTCTCTCCATCAGTTTGCATGTTGTTCTGGATATACCACTTGCCTTTATTCCCACCCTCCATTTCTCCACCCCCAAGAAAGGGAAAGGAGTTATGAACATCCTACCCTGTGGGACTGTTGAGAAGACTACTTGACTAAAATAATAAAAAGGCCTTAGCAAGGTACTTAACCCCAAAGGTGTTCAATATATGATCAGTATTGTTGATGACATTTGGAACTGGATGTTTCACATTTAGTATGCTTCTTTCCAGATGGGTTGGAAGAAGATTCACCCATATGTTTCCTGGGCCCTGGAACCTGACATTTGCTGTCTCTCTTTGTCTTGCTCTTGTTCTAAGGAATGACAATGGATAAAAGTGAGCTGGTACAGAAAGCCAAACTTGCTGAGCAGGCTGAGCGCTATGATGATATGGCTGCAGCCATGAAGGCAGTCACAGAACAGGGGCATGAACTCTCCAACGAAGAGAGAAATCTGCTCTCTGTTGCCTACAAGAATGTGGTAGGTGCACGCCGTTCTTCTTGGCGTGTCATCTCCAGCATTGAGCAGAAAACAGAGAGAAATGAGAAGAAGCAGCAGATGGGCAAAGAGTACCGTGAGAAGATAGAAGCAGAACTGCAGGACATCTGCAATGACGTTCTGGTAAGAGGCCAGTGCTTCTGTTTTGAACAGTGGTTTCTAAATAGTATTAATGTATAAATGCAGATTCTCAAAACAGCTTATGAGAGAGAGGTGTCTGAATATACTGGAAAGCTACCAGCCATTTACAACTAATTTTTAAGCATATGATGTCATTTTTGTCACCTATTGCCTGATCAGAGGTTGTACATCACTTCTGAGATATTTTCCTCTCCTATCAAAAAGACCTGTGAAAAAACAGTAACATTTATTCAGCCTCCTCCATCTTTTAAAATGGAGGCCAGATAGGATTTTAATAGATACAGCCACAGTGTATATTAGTCCGAGTAGTGATGTCATCTCCAGTAGAGGAGAGAGATAAAAAGGCCAGGCTGTAAGTCCTGCTTTAGTCTGAAAGTTAGGCACATCCATCAAGTTGAGCATGTATTCCAGAGCCAAATTCAGAGTGGTTTGGAAATTCTCCTCTCCTGTGTTTTACATAAGCCTTAGTCAGATGATTAATTCACTCTGGCCACCACTTGGGATTGAATGGGAGAGGTACATACTCTACAACAAATCACAGTCATATTGTCTTTCTCCCACATACTTAGCCCATGGGGAACATTTTTCTTCCAGTTGAAATCAGGTAAAAATGAAGAGTGAGGGCTGCTTTGAAAAGGGAAAAAGAATTCACACTTGGGGATCTACCTCCTCCCCTGCTGACTGTCTTTCCGAATTACTGCCCATGACTCCTTTCTTTTGAAACCCAGTACAAAGCTTGTCAGCCATCAGGCAGTACCCCTCATCCCTAACCCATTAGGAGTTACACACTGTCTCTCTACAAAGAATATTAAAAAACGACTACCGCCCCCTGCGTCTTCTCACTTTGGTTGATTAAATCCCTTTATAAGTAAGCTTTGCATTGAGCTTTTGTTTTTATTAGACTCATGGCATGAGAGTGTCATGGCTAAATTTGTTGCCTGTTGGTAATTTGGGGGTTTGTTAATGGTGCACTAATTCCTGAATGTTAGGTACATCTGGTATTCAGATGAAGTATGTCATGCATTCCAAGGGCAAGAAAGTCCATAATTCATGAAATGTAGACCAACTTTTAAGAGCATCTGAAAGAAGGTGAAGAAGAGCTTGGTACTTACTGCCTCTTAACCAGTTTTTCAGGATGCCACATTCTAAAACAACTCTTCGAAAATATTGCTCTGTATACGAAGCTTGGACTCCTTCAGAACTACTTTTGTTGTAAGCATACATGTTTAAAGGAATTTATTATTAATAGTATTAGCTACTCTTTGAGTGCTTACTACGTGCCAGGCAACGTGTTAAGCGCTTTATGGATGTCAACTTATTTATCATTATAACTACCCTAGAAGATGATACCTCGTATAGCTTAAGAAACTGAGGCTCAAGGTGATGAGGTAATTTGTCCAGAGTCATACAGATAAGTGGCAGAAGAGGGATTTCTACCCAGGTCAGATCGATTCTAAACTTAGTTTTTGGCAGTATTGCTCTGTTACCACCTTTTTACTCCCAGGGAAATACTTTTTCCCCATCTAATTATAGAAGTTATACAAGTTTATGGGTTTAAAAAGGATGGGAAGAACAAATCAGAAGAATATAAATAAGAAAGTAAAAATCACTTCTAATCTTACCACCCAGAGAACCATTATTAACATCCTCCTTCCAGGCTTTTTCCTTAGGTATTTGTGAGCATGTACACATAGGTATCTTACTGCCAAAATAGGATTCTTGTGGTATTTATAATCTGCTTTTTTTCACTCAGATTTCTTTGGAGAGCCTTTCCATTATCTGTGTAGTTCTGCATCATTTTAAAGGCCTACAAAGCATTTCATTGTATGGCTGTACTTTAATTATCCTCTATGGATGGTCAAAGTGATTTTTAACAGAAGAATACAGGCATCTGCTATTATGACCTGGGCTAAACAACATTTAGTAGCTTGGATGAAAAATTGGTGTTTTTTTAATCTTTTAAAAAATTATTTAGAAGCAGTAGTGTATCTTTAATCTCATAGTTTTTTAACATCCTGTGAATAATTCTAAATTCTCAACAATGTGAATCATTTTTTAGGAGCTGTTGGACAAATATCTTATTCCCAATGCTACACAGCCAGAAAGTAAGGTGTTCTACTTGAAAATGAAAGGAGATTATTTTAGGTATCTTTCTGAAGTGGCATCTGGAGACAACAAACAAAGTAAGTAATACCTTTAAAAAGAAATTTGACCAGTATTGGAGCCAGTCTGCTTTCACAGGGACTTTTACCAGTTTTTGCTTATCTGTTTGCTATAGACACCAACGTTGCAGTACCAAGAATTTAAAAGACCACAGCATTGTAGTGAATGGGGATAATGGGTGGGCAAATAAATATTTATCTGACAGGGAAATATGGAGGGCATTAAAAATCTGGTGCGTAGTATATTTAAAAAGATCTTTATCTTGAGGATTATTTGTTAGCTCTCTTTTTAGTGGTGAAACTTTAAAATACTTGATGGTATGAAACTACCATAGTGATGCATTTCTTTTATCACACGTTTTACTATGATGGTGATAATCATAACCACACTTAATATTAAGTGCCTGTGTGCCAAGTACTTTCAAGTCTCATTTATTCTTCGCACAACCATACGAATTAGATGGCAGGCTGCCCATTTTTCTGATAAACTGAGGTATGGAGGTTTTTACTTGCCCCTAGCCACAGACTTAGGGAATAAGAGTTGAGAATTAAAGTTTGGATCTATTGACTCTAAAGCCTGTCATCTTTGCACTAGAGCATATTGTTTTTCACATTCTGTATTGTTAAAGATTATATTTCTTAACTGCTTTAGTAGACTTCATAATTGTTTTTCCCCAAAGCATTTAATCTACAACTTGATTTAGAATAAATATCTAACAAATGTAAATACCTCATTTGATAGGTCACTGCTCTTGCCCAATTTGGGATTAAGAAAATAATTTGATAGTTGGTCCAATGTGTGATATCTATGAAAGAGCCAAGCCTTAAATATTTTCATCTTTATCTTACAGCCACTGTGTCGAACTCCCAGCAGGCTTACCAGGAAGCATTTGAAATTAGTAAGAAAGAAATGCAGCCTACACACCCAATTCGACTTGGTCTGGCGCTTAATTTCTCAGTCTTTTACTATGAGATTCTTAACTCTCCTGAAAAGGCCTGCAGCCTGGCAAAAACGGTGAGAAAGACCCTTTGTGATTTCTGACCATAGCAAAACAATGCTTGTATTATTAACTTCTTTTTATTCCTGAACATACTCATTGTCTTGGACTTTTTTGAAAGCTTTTCTGGGGATGGGAGTATATCTTTTATGAGATAAATACAGATCTGTTACTTTTTAAAATTCATTCTCAATATCTTCTGCTGACTTTTGTTTGGTTACTATTTTGGGGAGGGGGTGGTTATAGAAAGTTCCAAGTGAATGTAGGTTGTTGTTTCTTTTTTTTTGAGACGGTATTTTGCTCTTGTCCGTGCTGGAGTGTAGTGGTGCGTCTCGGCTTACTGCATCCTCTGCCTCCTGGGTTCAGGTGATTCTCCTGCCTCAGCCTCCTGAGTAACTGGGATTACAGTCATGCACCACCACACCCAACTAACTTTGTATTTTTAGTAGAGATGGGGTTTCACTATGTTGGTCAGGCTGATCTCGAACTCCGACCTCAGGTGATCCTCAGCCTCCCTAAGTGCTCGGATTATAGGCGTGATCCCAGCCAGTTTGTTGTTTCTTATCAAGCTTTGGGCCTTGGTTATACATTGTCATTCTTGTACCAAGATTTGAGGTTATGGTTGTATAAAAGAAATACATGTCACATTCTTGTTGTGTGCCAGATTACCTCTTATATTCTTCCTTTGGCCTTTTCTACATATTTTTTGTAGTCTCAAAATGCACACAATTATTTTTAAAAAATTTTATTTGGAAAAAGTGCCTTAAAGTTTCATCACTAAAGAATCAAATCCCAGATTTAGTGATGTGAGGTTCACTTTATCCCTTGTATCCCGACCTTTTGAGTTCTAGTTAAAAAAAATAATTTAAATAGTAGATTGCTAGAAATGTCTTTGGTAATTAAAAAATCACGAGTTTGCCCAGAATGGCTGTGCTAGGGTTAGCAGTAATCATGCTTACTTAGTAGGTACAGCAAAGTTCTTATCTAGGAATTTCTGTCGTTGGTTGGTGCTTTGTAAACATGTGTTAATACTTTTGCTGGAAACAGCTAACAAACAGGGTAATAATAGCCTAGGTTCCTCCAAAGTACTGTACAAGAAGAGAAATTATATTCACTTAGTGAAAAAAAAAAGTGGGCTAACTAGCTCCAGAGAACTTGTGAATTCTTTGCTAAAGACTCTTTGTTTTAGGCATTTGATGAAGCAATTGCTGAATTGGATACACTGAATGAAGAGTCTTATAAAGACAGCACTCTGATTATGCAGTTACTTAGGGACAATCTCACTGTAAGTACTACTTCCACAGAGTTTATAGCCTCTTTTCTATTCACCTACTTAATAATTCACTATTATCTTCAAGAGGGGATTTGTACCCTGTCAAATATAGTTACAGTTTTAAGTTGTTAAATTGGCTATAAATGACTGCTGAAGTTTTGACCTTTGCAGTCATCCCTGCAGTGACACAGGAATAATTTGAAACCTTTGAGTGAGATACGATTATACATACTGGGCTGCCTACCTAGGCAACTTTTAGTAGCCCTGCTTTGATTATGCTTTCTTTCTCTTGCAGCTGTGGACATCGGAAAACCAGGGAGACGAAGGAGATGCTGGGGAGGGAGAGAACTAATGTTTCTCATGCTTCGTGATCTGTTCAGTGTCACTCTGTACCCTCCACACATACCCTTTTGCGATAAAAAAAAAAAAAATTGTACGTCGACTTTCGATTTTTCACAGCCTCAGCCTAGCAAAAATGGTTCATGGGATAAACAGCTGGTATTTGTATCTAAAACTCAGATTGGTCACATAAATGCCACGGCATTCTGAAGTTTTGATTTTGATTAACATTTGACAGGATTACTGTGTGTTTAATTTTTTTTAAAAACTGAACACTGTGATTATGGGGTTTTGTAATTCAGCAGAACTCTTACTGGTAGAAAAAACAGACCCGAATTATGTGTAACTTTTTGGAAAGTTTAATCTGATGTCAAAATAATCATTGAAATAGACAATTCCATTGTAAAGTTGTACAGAAAGTTATAGAGATTATATTGTGATGCTGGAACTTGGAGTGAGACACACATCATCTGGCATTTGAGTTTAATGTTAATTCACAGTAATGCTGCCTGTTGTTTGGAGCTTAAAGACACTTGACCTGTTGGGGCTGTTGCCACTCAAAAGTTCATGACCACAAATATCCACAGTGACTTCCTTCGAGGAAACTTGAATCCTGAAATTGGAATTCTTTGTGGCAGATAACTGGCTTATGACACCTTGAAAAGTTCAAGTGCTCACATAACACACCTGACTAAACCCCTCTTCCTACAGCAGTGTGTTCACTGTGTTGCCAGTTTGCAACTTGTGCTTCAATAGTGGAATCTATTTTCATTGTTAACACTGAGCTCAAGAAAAAAGCCGTGTGTTTTATGAGTGACCTTATCTGTTTCCTGGATAATACCTTTGAAAATAATGTTCTGAGTCAGGTGTGGTGGTGCGTGCATGTAGTCACAACTGCTTGGGAGGCTGAGGCAGGAGGGTCGCCGAGCCCAGGAGTTTAAGGCTGTAGTGCCCTATGGTTGCACCTGTGAATAACTGCACCCCAGCCTGGGCAACATAGCGAGACCTCATCTCCAAACAAACAAAAAAAGATGTTCTGTAGAGGAGTACTTGAGGAGTACTCAGTTTTCAGGTTCTTCGTAGCTCGGGGCTTTTAAATTTTGAAATCTAAACATTCTTTCCCACCATCCTTTTTGACTATTGACTTTGGTTTTCTCTTCTCTCCTAAGTTTCTGTCCCTCTGCTTCCTTACTTTTTTTTCCTTTTTGAATTCTATCTTTATCTTTTGTTCACTTTTTAATGCTATATATGGGCAGGGGTGAGAGACATTACTGAGCACCTTGGTGAGCAAGCCTGGCTTTAAAGATTGAGAAGAGCTTCTGGCACCAGAGCTGTCTTCCTCCAGTTCTCAACACAGTGTTGCTCTTCAGTCATACCAGGATCTGAATCAAAAAAGTATTTTTAAATATCCATGATTTCTCCCTAAATTGAGGCTGGCGCTGATCATGCTTTTTAGTGCCTGTCACCAGGTTTCCCAAGTGCACTCATCCAGCTCAGCTCTCAGATGTATTTTAAGGAGACCCTATATTCAGGGAAGTTGTGTGGACACTGCAGTGGAGAGAATTGGGAATAGTCAGGCCTGTCTTTCTCGCAGTATCACCCCTCTACCTTCAATTTTCCACCTAGCTGTAGAGTCCATCTGTTTGTCCATCTGCTGAAATGAGAAAAGAAACATTCATGCACTGATTTAAAACAAACCAAAAAAAAAGAAAAAAAAAATCCCTCCTAGCTGAACAAAAATGTGCAGTTAATACTTGGCGCTTGAAAATGCAGTAGTGAATGTGGAACCAAGCCTGTCTGTATATCTGGTAGCTCTTTTCTTGCTTTGTTTTTCCTTACCAGTATTCTGCCTAATGTTTGCTTCTGTGATGGTTCTATTGCCTAGCAAGCACACCCGTGGTTGTGAAAATAGTATAGCAAAAAAAGAAAAATCCCCGGTTATTGATGTGTACTAGATTTGTGTATGTCTTTTAAACAGTTCTAGTTTCACCTTACACAGAATAATCAGGAAAAGTGTAAAAATTCAAAAGTGAAATAAAAATTTTATCAGTTAGTTGCCTGTGAATTGATGTGTCACCACCATCTCTGTTTGCAACCAGACCTAGCTAACTATTCTGATCACACTTATTTTTGGCTCTCTTTTCTTTAAAAATAGGTAAACAGTTTTATTTCATGACTTAGAACCAGAAGTCAAGGTGCTATAAAGGGGAAGAAATTACTATTAATTAAACAGCCTCTTTCCACTTGTTTCTTGATAACCTCTCTACCTTCTGCAACAAACCATGCAGGTGTTAGGCCCTCTTTAGTGGCTTCTGAGATTTGAGATGGGCAGTTATTTTGCATTGTATTCAATCCCCTACCCTTTCCCCATTTTTTAACCCTGGGGTAATAACCAAGCCAGTGAAACGTAACCTATGGTTGCATAAGGCTTGGTCATCACCAAGCTGGTATCTCACCTGTCCTCACGCTGCATGGTGGCCTGCAGAGCTGGTTCCTCACGGGATTTGCCCCTTCTGAAAACATCCATACTACCACAAGGAGAGAAAAAAATCAGGATAGAGGGGTCATTTTTAGCCCAAGATTAGAATTGGTGCTTTCTTGCTACTCTGAGGCTGGACAGCCAGATGGGCTCCTTCAGTGCTTAGTTTGGGTGCTGTTCCACATGTTGAAGCCACACTCAGAGGTCAGTGGGGGCCTACCTACTTTGTTGCATCGGTAAGACCAGGAAAGTCCTATCAGAGGAAAACAAATATTGGTGTACAGTGGAGTAGTTTTTGTTTTTAACGTCCTTATAGCACAGATAGATTGAGGCTGCAAGCACAGATTGACAGTGTGTTTCCGTTTAGGTCTTGTTCTGCTATTAGGTCCCAACTGTCCCCATTGAGGCTGAGTCACAAGTAACTCGGTGAACCTCCCTGGTGTAATGGATGTGTAATTGCTTAAGGGGACAGGGAATATCCCAGGAAGAGGTCTTGGTAATATGAGTCATTACCAAGAAAGGCCTTACTGGTCCCCAGATCTCTCAAGGATCCTCCAGTCCATCTGAAAGTCATTTCCGGTGGGACTTGACTTTGGAGGAAGACATCTTTAGTGGAGCAGGATAAAATTCTTTACACGAGCTTTGAAACTGCTTTTTGCGTTTCACATACAAACAGTTCGGAATTCCGTTTGTATGTGAAACGCAAAAAGTACGGTCTGGGTCTCCTTTCATCCTTGTCAGGAGGGAGTTGTTCCCATTTTACAGAGAAACGGGTTCACAAAGACGATGACCTAGGGTTAGAACCCAATCCCCTGCGTCCTTTCCGTTCCAGTCCTCAGCCCTTTCAAAACTGCTGGAGATTTTGAGAGCTCCACTCAAGTCCACGCAGCCCTGCTCAAGGCCAGGTTGAAGGCTTTGTCCGCCTCCCTTCAGAGGTATCCCCACCTGTAGCTTTTAGATCCCCAAGTGCTCGCAGGTGGGGTGCGGGCCCAGGAGGGATCCTGGGGTGGGGCGCCCGAGCGCGCCCACGATTGGTGCGCAGGGGACCAGGGAGCGGTAAAGGGAAGGGGCGGGCCCGCGCCCGGGAGGATGGTCTCCCGCCCGGGTGAGCGCGGGGCCGCTGGGTGACCCGGCTCCTGCTTGCCCTGTAGCCCCGGCCCCTTGCCCACCATGAACGCCAGCGGCTCGGGCTACCCGCTTGCCTCTCTCTACGTGGGCGATCTGCACCCCGACGTGACCGAGGCAATGCTCTACGAGAAGTTCTCTCCCGCCGGCTCCATCCTGTCCATCCGCGTGTGTCGCGATGTGGCTACCCGGCGCTCGCTGGGCTATGCCTACATCAACTTCCAGCAACCAGCCGACGGTGAGCCCCGGGGGTGGCGCAGGAGGGGACAGACCGACGGACAGGCAGGCGGGCAGATAAAAGCCAGAACTGGGCTGTGACGTTTTCATTTTACACTTTGCAGCTGGGGAAACTGAGGCTCAAAGATACAGGGCGTTGGCAGAGGTCCAGTCCTTGAGATGGGAATTGGCAGTTAGTGTGGTTTAGTGGTATTCCTCTACAGAAGAGAGAGATTAGGGTCGAGTGAAAATAGCTACGGGCTTTGGGGATAAGGCAGACCTGGGATAGGAGCCCGGCAGCTGTGTGACTCTGGGCAAGCTACTCGACCATTCTGAACTTCAGATGCTTGTCTGGAAAATGGCGGTCCTAGCTGCCTTATAGAGTGCTTGTGAGGATGAGAGATTCAAAGCACCTGGTGAGGAAGATGCCCAAGGCGACACAGCTGGTGAGCCGGGAGGCGAGGAGATCCCAGCCTTGGGCCCAGGCCTTCCCCAGCGTGACGTAAGATCGACACTGGGTGCTTCCACCTGCACGGGCTCTGAAAAACTGCCGCCTCCCCGCCCCAAGGCCGCCTTCTGACAGCTGATAGGATTGATTAGAGCTTGTCCGATGAGTTTGTCTGCACTTCTGTTGAGAGTGGAGAAGATGAAGATTAGAGCACCGGGTTTCAAGCGCGTTCTGCCACTAGTGTGTGAGCTTGGGGAAGCCTTCACCCTCTGCACCTTTTAATCTGCAAAATGGGGCTGAGGCTTATTCCTCAATTGCATAAAGAATGGAGAACTGGTGTATATGAAGTATCTCTTGTATCACTTGATATCTTGTATACGCTCTTTAAGTGATAACGAAAAAATAAAAAATAAGGCCGGGTGCAATGGTTCACGCCTGTAATCCCAGCACTTCGGGAGGCTGAGGCGGGTGGATCACGAGCTCAGGAGTGCGAGACCAGCCTGGCCAACATGGAGAAACCCTATCTCTACTAAAAATACATAGATGGATGTGATGGCGTGTGCCTGTAATCCCAACTACGGGGGAGGGCTGAGGTACGAGAGTGGCTTGAAACCCGGGGGCAGAGGTTGCAGTGAGCCGAGACTGCGCCATTGCACTCCAGCCTGGGCGACAGAGCGAGACTCCATCTCAAAAAAAAAAAAAAAAAAAAGCCGGGCGCAGTGGCTCATGTCTGTAATCCCAGCACTTTGGGAGGCTGAGACAGGCGGATCACGAGGTCAAGAGATCGAGGCCATCCTGGCCAGCGTGGTGAAACCCCGTCTCTACTAAAAATAAAAAAAAAAAATTAGTTGGGTGTGGTGGTGTGTGCTACTCGGGAGGCAGGAGAATCGCTTGAACCCGGGAGGCGGAGGTTGCAGTGAGCTGAGATCCTGCCAGTGCACTCAAGCCTGGCAACAGAGTGAGACCTCATCTCAAAAAAAAAAAAAAAAAAAAAAAAATTCCCAGCACTTTGGGATGCCAAGGCAGAGAGATCACTTGAAGTCAGGAGTTCGAGACCAGCCTGACCAACATGGAGAAACCCCATCTCTACTAAAAATACGTGGTGGCGGGCACCTGTAATCCCAGCTACTCGGGAGGCTGAGGCAGGAGAATCACTTGAACCTGGGAGGCGAAGCTTGTGGTGAGCCGAGATTGCACCATTGCACTCCAGTCAGGGACAAGAGCTAAATCCCGTCTCAAAAAAAAAAAAAAAAAAAAAAACAAAAAATCGTGGCTATAACATTGTGATTGATATAAGACTCCAGAGACTCACCCAAAAAAGGCCTGCCCCAGATGAGTCCACTAGAGGGATCCCTTGTGTCAGGCCTCCTGGGTGGACTGATCGGTTCCCTGAGTCGGGGGTTTGCTGGGGAAGGGGTTGTTCCACCGGACCTGTTCCCTGCCGCTTACTGAGCTGGATTCCGGGGCGCCTTTCTCTTTGCTCTGCTTTAGCCCACCTCCTGCCTCTTCCTGTCTTCCTCCAAGCCCTGTGAATGATGTGGGACTTGGCCTTTTTGCCCCATTTCATAGGTAGAAACCGCACTGCAGAGAGGTTTTTGCCCCTGGTGTTTGTGATAGGACTAGGTGGAGAAGCCGGGCTTCCTGAAACTGGCTCCACTGTGTTCCCTACAGCCCCCTGCCATGTTTCTGCGCTAGCACACTTCCTGAAACAGGTCACATGTGTCACCTGGGAGGGACACAGGCCGCAGCAGTGGCTGGAGGCTGGGCATCAGCTGCTGTTTTGAGACAGGCATATTTAGTGGCAGGCACAAAGTTACAAGGCACCTTGCATACCTTCTCTATTTTTCAATCCCTCCAACAACCTGGAGGTAGTTGGTAATATCTCCCTTCGGTGTGGAAAAGTAGATAATATTATCGTCATTCCCCTTTACAGGTGAACAGGTTCAAAGAGGTAATGTCCACTTTTCCAAGAGCCCAACTGCTTGGGATCTAATCTCTGCTCTGCCCTAATCTCAGCTCTGCCCTGCAGCACCTCTGAGTTTTAATTTCCTCAAAGTGCTGCTACCCCTTGTCATATGGACATTCTTATCGACTCAGTGTACTTTAGAAGCCAGAATAGACCTGACACTGCCACAGACCTTTCATGGTTCTTAGTCTCAGTTTTCCCATCTGTAAAATGGGCAGGAATCCATGCTCATATGGCTGCAGGGAGTTGAATGAGATCATAACTGGAAGGTGGGGGGCGCACGATACACATTAATTCTCAGGCTTCAGGCTTTTATCTCAGGTGGGACCCAGACAATGACTCTTTTTGGCTCCCAATTAAGCACCTTGGGGGTGAGGGGTCAAGGTAAGGAAATTCCCTTAACTTGCTCCTCTTCCTTCTGTCTAGCGGAGCGGGCACTGGACACAATGAACTTTGAGATGCTCAAAGGCCAGCCTGTTCGCCTCATGTGGTCCCAAAGAGACCCAGGACTTCGCAAGTCAGGTGTGGGCAACATCTTCATCAAGAACCTGGAGGACTCCATTGACAACAAGGCCTTGTATGATACCTTCTCCACCTTTGGGAACATCCTCTCTTGCAAGGTAGGTGAACCTCTTTGGGTGGATCGGTGTCAACTACCTGCCTGGTAGATGGATGACAAGCAACACCTCATTCTACAGTTTATAGGGTCTTTTCAGTCAAGTTTCAGGTACAGTGAGCACTTGAATGGTAGCTGTTCTTTCAATTTTATCTTCCATGAATGATCAGAGATTACCTGTGTATCAGTCAGCTCTTGCTGTGTAACCACTCTCAAATTTAGTGGCTATCAGCAACAATCATTTATTTAGCTCATGATTTCCCAGTTGGCAATGTGAGCTAAGTTCAGCTGGGCAGTTCTTCTGGTCCTGGCTGGGTTCTCACTGGTTATATGAGGGAGTTCCTGGCTGCCGGCTGAAACATCTCGGCTTTCTTCCTATGTTCTTTTGTCCTCCAGCAGGCTAGCCCAGGCTATTCTCATGGCAATGGCAGGGCCCCAGAAGACAGAGCGGAAGCACACTGGGCCTCTTGAGACCTAAATGCAGAACTGGAACCATCGCTTCCACTACATTCTTTTTTTTTTTTTTTTTTTTTTTTAATTGAGATGGAGGTTCACTCTGTTGCCCAGGCTGGAGTGCAGTGATGCGATCTCAGCTCACTGGAACCTCCTGGGTTCAATTCTCCCAGGTTCAAGTGATTCTCCTGCCTCAGCTTCCCTAGTAGCTGGGATTACAGGCATGAGCCACCACGCCTGGCTAATTTTTGTATTTTTAGTGGGACAGGGTATCACCATGTTGGCCAGCTGGTCTCAAACTCCTGACCTCAAGTGATTCACCCGCCTGGGCCTCCCAAAGTGAGGAGGGAGTAGCTGGGATTACAGGCATGAGCCACCACACCTGGCCACTTTCACCACATTCTATTGGCCAAAGCAAGTCACAAGACCAGCCCACATTCAGAGTGAAAGGGCAGGAGAAATTATAGGATGAAGAAATGTGGCTACAGGAAGGCCATTAATTGGGGCCGTGATGGCAATCAAGGGATTAAATATTGTTTTTAAGATTCTCTTACATTAGATGTAAGTTCCATGAGTGATCTTATTCTTAGTCATTATTGCATCCCAATACTTAGAATAAGATGTGACACATATTAGGTGCTCAATAGATATCTGTTGAGCCAATGGATGTATATCATTTGAGAAGGACTCTGATTATTTCCCTGACTTTCTATATGAGGATGTTGAGGATCAGCGGCCATATGACAGATCAGCATGTCCCGAACACAGGGCTTAAACCTGGGTGTTCAGCCTCTAGATTTTATGAGGATGGTTGATCGTTCCCCTGTAGCCTTTGGAGTGTCTGCTATTCTAGGAAGGATGGGGACAGTTTTGGTGGCTTATGTGTCAGAACTTTTATCAAGAGCTACTGTGTGCCAAGTACAATCCTTAAGTTCTCAATGAGGGCTCTCAAATTCCTGGTCAGTAAAAGGCTATCCCTGTGGCTCAGAGGAGCAGATAGACTCGAGGAGATATAGTAATCTGCTAAGGGTTATCTGTGACAGAGAGACGGGGTTGTTTCCTGTCTTTGAGGATCAATGGAAGAAAGAGACTCTTAACTGTGTATTAAGTTCTTAATAATAACGGCAGATTTATCTTGGGCTTTCTGTGTGTTAGATTTTCCGTATACATGTATATTCCTTAAAAGGGTACCTGGCGCACTGTTTAGCTTCTAAGTGATCACTGTAACAATCACAGAATTACTTCTGTTGGCTGACCTTGCACAAGTCATTTATTCTCATCTTCCCTCTGGGGCTCAGAGGTGAAGAATTGCCTGGAAGGACTCTCATGGCGTAGATAACAAATGAAGTATGCAGTGTCCTTAGCAGGTTCTTGTCCCACAGTAGGGACCCAGTCAATGCGATTAAATCCAAATGGCAGAGCTAGGGCTTGAGTTGAAAGTGGAGGGACCCTGTTTGGAGATGAGTGGTGGAGGGGTACATGCAAGGTGTGAGTTTGGAAGCAAGACTTGTGCGGGACCCATTGGGGAGCCTCAAATGCGGAGTTCTTATAGTTCTATAGATAGAAGCTACTAGAGATTGAAGGGATGTGGTCAGAATTACATTTTAGAAAGAGCATCCTAGTAGTAGTGTGGAAGCTAGGCTGGGAGGCAGTGGTGGTCATCTAGGCAGAAAAATGCCACTCACTGATCTGAGGCAGTAGCCACGATCACCTTGAAGTGGGGGTTAATGGTCTTTCGGCAAAGTTCAACAAGAGGGATGGGGACTATGTGAACTAGAAGGTCTTTCCCTGTTCCCAAGTTCTGTCCTGCTGACTTGAGTCAGGAGGGTTACAGAATGGGAGTAGGATGTTATTCTTCTTTAAAAAAAAAAAAAGAGAGAGATTGAGGCCAGGTACAGTGGCTCATGGCTCGTGATCCCAGCACTTTGGGAAGGCAAGGCAGGTAGATCACATGCGGTCAGGAGTCCCAGACCAACCTAGCTGACATGGTGAAACCCTGTCTCTACTAAAAATACAAAATATTTGGGAAGCCAAGGTGAGCAGATCACTTGAGGTCAGGAGTTCGAGACCAGCCTGGTGAACATGGTGAAACCCCGTTTTTACTAAAAATACAAAAAATTAGCCAGGCATGGTGGTGCACAGGCCTATAATTCTAGCTACTTGGGAGGCTGAAGCTGGAGAATCACTTGGACCCGAGAGACTGAGATTGCACCATTGCACTCCAGCCTGGGCAACAAGAACAAAACTCCATCTCAAAAAAAGAAAAAAAATGGAAATGAGTTTGTTGTTGCAGTAATTCATGAATTGGCAAAGTTTAAACAATGTGGAAGGGAAGAAAGTGAAAAAGAAGCCTCCATCTCTTTCAACCCTAGTCCCCAAAAGTACTATTAATAAATACTATGTGTGTCCTTTTCAAAATTTCCAATGGTAGATGCCTACTTCATTCAGCCTGAATGGATTTTTGTTTCTTCACTTAACAAGACTGTCAGCCTTGTAACCTACCACATTCTCTTCAACTGTGCACGTGGAGTAGACCAGCTTGAATGTATCATCAAGTCTCCCCCTTGATGAATTCTCAGGTTGTTTCTAGTTTGCTGATAGAAACAAGGATGCTGATTTGAGGGTTTGAATCTAACCCTTTTGGCCATTGCTTTAAGAAGACAATTAAAAGCTGGTATGTGGTATAGATGAAACTTGTCTTCATTGTGATGGCTTTCTCCCTCTTAAATATCTCTTAAATCTGTTTTTTTCTTTTCTTTCTTTCTTTTTTTTGACACCCAGGCTGGAGTGCAGTGATGCGATATCAGCTCACTGCAACCTCTGCTTCCCAGGGTTCAAGCAATTCCCCTGCCTCCGCCTCCTGAGTAGCTGGAATTATAGGCACCTGCCACCACATCCAGCTAATTTTTTGTCTTTTTAGTACAGACAGGTTTTCACCATGTTGTCCATGGTGGTCTGGAACTCTTGACCTCAAGTGATATGCCCACCTCCACTTCCCAAAGTGCTGGGATTACAGGCATGAGCCACCACTCCCAACCTCCCTTAATCTGTTAACTTGAGGGGTGGCACTCTCTGAGCTTCCATTTCCCATCCCTAACATGCAAGATTGCCTTTTCCATGCACACAGCAGTCATGGGGAGACTGGTCATTGTCACCTTTGCCATTCCTTTCTCCCTGAACCCTCTGTCAGTACTCTTCCTGTCCTTCCTTCCTATGGCCCAGGTGGCGTGTGACGAGCATGGCTCCCGCGGTTTTGGCTTTGTTCATTTTGAGACCCATGAGGCCGCACAGCAGGCCATCAACACCATGAACGGGATGTTGCTGAATGACCGCAAAGTGTGAGTGCCTGGGCCCCAGGGAGGGGCAGAGGCTGCAGGGACAGAAGCATGGCACCGCCGACTAGGAATCGATGCTACCCCCCCAGCTGCTAATGGGCACCAGGCACTTGAGGGGCAGACACCCCTCCTCGAAGGGCAACCTCGGAAGAGTTGCTCAATCTCTCAGGGACTCTTTCCTTACAGAAAGATGGAGCTGATGATCTGCCTTAGAGGATTGTTCTGAGTAGTAAAGGAAGTGGCGATTTTCAAACACTAGAGGGACTGGCTAATGGTCATATCATCAATGGACTCAGTAATTTCATCTGTTTACCTGCCTTCTCAGTATAGGGTGTGTGCATGTGTGTGACTGGGTCTTGCTCTGTAGCCCAGGCTGGAGTGCAGTGGCACGAACACAACGCACTGCAGCCTTGACCTCCTGGGCTCAAGTGATCCTCCTGTCAGCCTCCTTTGTAGCTGGGACCACAGGTGACCACATGCCACCACACCTGGCTAATTTTTTGATTTTTTTTTTTTTCCCTGTAAATATAGGGTCTCACTGTTGCCCAGGCTGGTCTTGAAAGATCAAGTTCAAGTTCAAACAATCTTTCTGCCTCAGCCTCCTAAAGTGCTAAAGTGCTGGGATTACAGTCATAAGCTACCTCGCCTGGCTTTTGTTTTTCTTTAAACCTTTTGTGTTGTTTCATGGGATTTTGGCAGAATAAAAAGTAGGCATATGCTTAGCCTCCCCCTTCATGCCATTTACTTTGATATCAACTCCATTTCACAGATGGGAAAACTGGGAGGCAGGTGCCAGAGAGAATCTGCCTCTGGCTCTTCCCCTACCCAGAACTTTAATTTTGCTCATCTGAGGGGCCATTCCCCATGGTCAGGGCCATGGAGGGAAGGTGGCTTTGAGCTGAGGGTGCACTGAGAGTCATTTTGTCCAGGGTTTCTCAGGGGAGGATCCAGTCAACCTGTCAAACGAATCTTGGTAGCCTTTCCCACTTCTCAGAAGAATGTTCTTTGTTAGCTCCAATTTGCTCAAGGTTACCTTGGCTGCTCAGTTTTCTTCAAATTTTGGCGCCTGGTATACCTTTGTTTGTGCTAAATGTACTATAGATACCATCAGAATTTATTTTTATTTTTAAAATCTAGGATACTTTCCAAGTTTATATAAACTTGGAAATGGAGTTTTAAAATTAATCTTGTGGCTGGATGTGGTGGCTCACACCTGTAATCCCAGCACTTTGGGAGGCCGAGGTGAGTGAATCACCTGAGGTCAGGAGTTCAAGACTAGCCTGGCCAATATGATGAAACTCTATCTCTACCAAAAATACAAAAATTAGCCAGGTGTGGTGTAATCCCATGCCTGTAATCCCAGCTACTCGGGAGGCTGAGGCAGGAAAATTGCTGGAAGCCGGGAGGCGGAGCTTGCAGTGAGGTGAGATCACAGCACTGCACTCCACCCTGGGCGAAACTCAATCTCAAAAAAATAATAAATAAACATGAAATCAATCTTGCATTTAAGTGATTTTAGTCAACGTCCCCCATAGCAACACTAGCATTGACTGCGTCTAATTCACTTACCCCTGCATCCCCAGTGCATCCAATACATGTGAATAAGTAAAGCCTCATGATGAGAATTTGATTCCAAATTTTACAGCAGTGAACTCTGAGGCTCAGAGACATTAATTAGCTTGCGCGGAGTCACACAGCTAGGCAACTGCAGAGCGAGGATTTAAGCCCTTGTCTGTCTGACTCTCAGGCTCATTCTTCTGTACTCTCAGCTGCCTGGTATATAGTAGTAGTTATGTGTGCATTTGTCGCAAGAATGGAATCTTAACCTTCTGCTGGGGACAAGCTCTAGAACACAGTATAATGTCTTGGCTGTTGGAGGTAACTGGGCCTTGGGGATGTTCTGTCTAAGAAGTAGCAATGCAAAAGGTTTAAAGAAAAAAAAAAACAGGCGCAGTAGCTCATGCCTGTAATCCCAGCACTTTAGCGCTTTAGGAGGCTGAGGCAGGAGGATCGCTTGAACCCAAGAGTTCAAGACAACCCTGGGCAACAAAGTGAGACCCCATCTCCACAAAATAAAAAAATTAGCCAGGTGTGGCGGCAGGTGGTCTCCTGTCATCCCAGCTACAAAGGAGGCTGAGACAGGAGGATCACTTGAGTCAAGGAGGTCAAGGCTGCCCAGTTTCCTGATGAGGGATATGTAAGCCTGGAGAAGGGCAGCAGTTGAGTGGGGGTTGGCATGGGGGTGGCTGATGGCTGGCAGCTGCCTACCCTCTTGGTGTGCCTGCAGCTTTGTGGGCCACTTCAAGTCTAGACGGGAGCGGGCGGCGGAGCTGGGAGCGCGAGCCCTGGAGTTCACCAACATCTACGTGAAGAACCTCCCAGCAGATGTGGACGAGCAAGGCCTGCAGGACCTCTTCTCCCAGTTTGGTGGGTGTGTTCCCGAGGGAGCAGGGTTATCACTGTTTTTCCTCTTCCTCTCCAAATTCTGGTAGGGAGGAGGGGCCCTTTTTGGGGTTTCCCAAGGATTGTGGGAAGGGAGGAAATGTTTTGGGACTTTGCAGACTCCCCTTTGAGCCAGGTTGGTCCTCTGCAGGGAAGATGCTGAGTGTGAAGGTGATGAGGGACAACAGTGGCCACTCGCGGTGCTTTGGCTTTGTCAACTTTGAGAAGCATGAGGAAGCCCAGAAGGTAGGAGCCTCCCCATGGCTCTGTTCCAGGACAAGGGCACTGAGCCGGGACTGAGAAGAGGGGGCCCCAGCTGCCTGTGGAGGGGAAGAAAGTCCCTCCCGGCCTAGGTCAAGAGGGTGGGGAGAGTCCTATGTGCAGGCAGAGCCGGTCCTTCCGGTGGTGCAAAGGCCAAAGGCTTCGTTCTTTGCTTGCTTCTAAGCCCTGAGGTCTGCAGAATTGAATATTTACATAGGGATGCAAAAGTCATCATTATATAAAAATATTCACTCCTGAACTGACCACTTAAATCAGTTTCCACCAGCTGTGGTGGCGTGCACCTGTAGTCTCAGCCTACACAGGAGGCTGAGGCAAGAGGATTCCTTGAGCCCGGGGGTTTGCATCCAGTCTGGGCAACATAGCAAGACCCTGTGTCTAATTTTTTAAAAACTGTCCAAGTGTGTTGGCTCAGGCTTTTAATCCCAGCACTTGAGGAGTCTGGGTGGGAAGACTGCTTGAGTTCAGGAGTTTGAGACCAGCAGGGCAAAACAGCAAGACCCCATCTTCACACACAAAAAGGCTCTCACAGTTAGCAAAAAGGTTCATGTTGTGCCGTGAAATCCCACTCACAGTGAAGGATGTTGATGATGCTGTCATGCCATTATGAAAGAATCGTGCTTGCTGCTTCGTTCAAATTATCCATGTGTAGTTGCAGTTGGAACCTAAATTTTTTTAAGTTCTTTTTTTTTTGTAAGTTCTCTTTTTAATACAGTTTTAGGTTCACAGCAATGTTTAGTGGAAGGTACAGAGGTTTTCATGCCCCCACACATCAACAGCCTCTGCCATTATCAATATCCTGTTCCCAAGGGTTACATCTATTACAAGTGATGAACTTACTTTGACACATCATTAACACACACAGTCCCAAGTTTACGTTAGGATTTACTTTCAGTATACAGTCTAGGGGTTTGGACAAATGCGTAATGACATGTATGCACGAATCCCCTGTGCTCCATCTGTTCATTCCTCCTGCCCCTTAACCCCGGCAACCAATGATCTTTTCACCAGCTCCGTAGTTTTGCCTCTTCCAGAACACAGAGTATGTCACCTAGGTTGGCTTCTTTCACGTAGTAATACACATTTAAAATATGGGAATATATATAATATTTACATTTTATTTTATTTTATTAATTTATTTATTTATCTTTGAGATGGAGTCTCACTCTGTTGCCCAGGCTGGAAAGCAGTGGCGTGATCTCGGCTCACTGCAACCTCTGCCTCTCAGATTCAAGCGATTCTCCTGCCTTAACCTCCCAAGTGGCTGGAATTATAGGCGCCCACCATCATGCCCAGCTAATTTTTGTATTTTCAGTAGAGACGAGGTTTCACCATGTTGTTCGCAAACTCCTGACCTCAGGTGATCCACCCGCCTTGGCCTTCCAAAGTGCTGGGATTACAGGTGTAAGCCACGGTGCCTGGCCATATTTACATTTTAAATATGGGAAACTCTTCTAATCTCAATTTTATTTTTACTTTTATTTTATTAAGATGGAGTCTCGCTCTGTGGCCCAGGCTGGAGTTCAGTGGTGTGATCTCAACTCACTGCAATCTCTGCCTCCCAGGTTCAAGGGATTCTCCTGCCTTAGCCTCCCCAGTGGTTGGGATTACAGGTGCACGCCACCATGCCTGGCTAATTTTTGTATTTTTAGTAGATGTGGGGTTTCACCACATTGGCCAGGCTGGTTTCAAACTCCTGACTTCAAGGGATCTGACTGTCTTGGCCTCCCAAAGTGCTGGGATTACCAGGTGTGAACCACCCCACCTGGCCGTCAATTTTGTTTTTTAAAATAGAGCCCCAGGCTGACTTTTTTGTTTTGAGACAGAGTTTCAATCTTGTTGCCCAGGCTGGAGTGCAATGTCACAACTTGGTTCACCACAACCTCTGCCTCCCGGGTTCAAGCGATTCTCTAGCCTCAGCCTCCTGAGTAGCTGGGATTACAGATGTGTGCGACCATGCCCAGGTAATTTTGTATTTTTAGTAGAGACGGAGTTTCTTCATGTTGGTCAGGCTGGTCTCAAACACCTGACCTCAGGTGATCCACCTGCCTCCACCTCCCAAAGTACTGGGATTACAGGCATGAGCCAAAGTGGGTGTACTTAAATGGCCTCTGTCCTGGTACTGATTATTCTCAGCTAGCGTGGCCAGCCTGGTTTTGCAGGTGGTTCCTTAGATCCAGAAGATGGGCCTGGGCCAGGGCCACATCTGAGTGGTTAGCAAGCATGTTCCCTCCCCCTCTCCCCAGGCTGTGGTCCATATGAATGGGAAGGAGGTGAGCGGGCGGCTGCTGTATGCGAGCCGGGCCCAGAAGCGCGTGGAGCGGCAGAATGAACTGAAGCGCAGGTTTGAGCAGATGAAGCAGGACCGGCTGAGCCGTTACCAGGTGAGGTCAGGCTTCCTGGTGGCAGCCATTTCTGGATGAGAGCAGCTGTGTGTCGGTGGCCCTGAGTGGTGACTGTTTCTTCTAGTGATCCTACAACCAGGCACTTGGCTCAAGGCAGGAATCCATGAGCCTGGGATGGTTCCCACTGCCTGATTTATAACAGTGAGAAACTGGGCATAGCCCAACTTCGCAGCCATGATAGGAGTTAGTGGGGGTGCTGGGGACCTTTTGGTTAGAATAATCCTTCATATGGGACTGGTTAGCATCCAACCCTGCACACTCAATCCCAGTTGCGTCCTCTAGTCTCAGACAACCAGAGTATCCCGCATACTGCCAAATTCTCCTAGAGGAAATCCTACTCCTGGTTGAGAATAATTAGGCCAAATATGTTACATTCAAAAGTTGGAATATTGGACAGACTTTGAATTATATGGAGTTAATAATTTAATTAAAGTGGATATTGTAGATCAGTGCAATTTAAAACTTCATTGGGAATTAAACCCCTCTAAGATTTTTTTTTTGAGATGGAGTCTTGCTCTGTCGCCCAGGCTGGAGTACAGTGGCATGATCTCGGCTCACTGAAGCCTCTGCCTCCTGAGTTCAAGCAGTTCTTCTGTCTCAGCCTCCTGAGTAGTTGGTGTTACTGGCATGCACAACCATGCCTGGCTAATTTTTGTATTTTTAGTAGAGACAATATTTTACCATGTTGCCCAGGCTGGTCTCGAACTCCTGACCTCATGATCTGCCCACCTCAGCCTCCCAAAGTGCTGGGATCACAAGCGTGAGCCACTGTGCCTGGCCTAATTTTTGTATTTTTAATAGAGACAGGGTTTCACTATGCTGGCCAGGCTGGTCTCGAACTCCTGACCTCAGATGATCTGCCCAGTTCAGCCTCCAAAACTGCTGGGCTTACAGGTGTGAGCCACTGTGCCTGGCCTCCCTCTAAGATTTTTCATCAAAGTTCTAGATCTTTCATGGAGAGGGGCATATAAATACACACATCCACACAAAAACATGCACACATACTTAGTTCTCAGTGAGGAGCAGTTTTGCTTCCTGGGGGATATTTGTCAGTGTCTAGAATTTTCACTGTCATGGGGGTGGTAGAGTGCTACTGTTATCTACTGAGTAGAGGCCAGGGATGCTGGCAGACATCCTATAGAGCCCTGAACAATGTTACAGCAAAGAGCTATCTGGCACAAAATCTCATTAGGGCTGAGGCTGAGAAACACATATGTCCCTCTGTATACATACAACATTTCCAGGGGCTTACAGACCCACAGAACAAAATACTCATCATGTCATCTGTGAGAGCAGGATGCCATGCTGTACAACTGTGTGGTCCCTATTCTCTTGTGCATTTACACACTGTCGTGTTTGGGAGGTCTGGAAGGAGAAAAGTCAAGGTGCTAGAGGCAGCTGTCACTCAACAGTGAGGCACACAGGCTCTAAAGTTAGGCTGCCTGGCTCTGCTACTTAGCTACTGGATGATTGGGGCAACTTACTTAGCCTCTTTGTGTTTCAGTTTTGTCTGTAAAACATGGATAAAAGTTTCCTTCACTCAGGGTTGTTGTGAGGATTAAAAATCAGAATGTGAGCCAGGCACGGTGGCTTATGCCTGTAATCCCAGCACTTTGGAAGGCCAAGGTGGGTGGATCATCTGAGGTTGAGAGTTCGAGACCAGCCTGACCAGCATGGAGAAACCCCATCTCTAACAAAAATGCAAAACATTAGCTGGGTGTGGCGGCGGGCACCTGTAATCTCAGCTGCTTGGGAGGCTGAGGCAGGAGAATCACTTTAACCTGGGAGGTGGAGGTTGCAGTGAGCCGAGATCGCACCACTGCACTCCAGCCTGGCAACAGTTGAAAGACTCTGTCTCGAAAAAAAAAAAAAAATCAAAATGTGGCCTGGTGTGGTGGCTCACACCTGTAATCCCAGCACTTTGGGAGGTCAAGGTGGGCGGATCACCTGAGGTCAGAAGAACGGCCTGACCAATATGGTAAAATCTCATCTCTACTAAAAAATATAAAGTTAGCTGGGCCTGGTTGCACATGCCTGTAATCCCAGCTACTTGGGAGGCTGAGGCAGGAGAATCACTTGAACCCGGAAGGTAAAGGTTGCTGTAAGCCAAGATCATGCCATTGTACTCCAGCCTGGGCAATAAGAACGAAAATCTGTCTCAAAAAAAAAATCAAACATTTTGATTTTTTTTGTCTAAAAAACCAAAAATCAAAATGTATGAGAAAGCTTAGAGTGGCACCTGGCATCAGCATGATGAGTGCCCAAGGTTCCTGGGCTGGCAGGTGGTAGACGGGCAGCTCGCCTGTGTTGGGGTCTGGTCAGGGCCAGCTGGCAAGGAGCTCTGCCTCCTGCTGCCCGACACCCGCCATCTGGAGAGCTCTGCTTGGGCCTGCTGTGGGACCTGGGACATCCTCGTGGGTCCCATCTGTGAAATGGGGAATAGCTGTGGTGAGGCTGGGACCAGCGCAAGTGTGTGAGAACTGCAGGGGTATTAAGGGGCTACAGCTTACAGGTGATGGGGGTGCTGAGGGATGGGGGTACCTGGTTGCTGAGGGAGACGGGGAGCAGGAGGCTGGGCTGGTGGGGCTTCCCATGCCCCCCGTGCCTGTGTCAGCCCCCTGGTCTCCCCAAGGCAGTGGGGGCTTGGAGGGGAAGGGGCTATCCAACAGTTTCCCTTCCCTCCAGGGCGTGAACTTGTACGTGAAGAACCTGGACGACTCCATTAATGACGACAAACTGAGGAAAGAGTTCTCTCCCTATGGAGTGATTACCAGTGCAAAGGTGAGGGTTGGGGGCATCTCTGGGGGACAGCGTTTCCCTCCATCCTCTCACCACCATCCCCACACAACCCTGCCCCCCGCCCTCTTGTGCAGCGGTCTCTGAGGGGTTGGTGCTGGGTACCTCTTCTGGGGCTCTTCTGACCCCGTTGGAGTTTATAGCCCATCTGCAGCCTTGTCTGGGCTGGAGGGGAAGAGGGTAGAAATATAGTCCCAGTCACACAGCTAGACTTGGGGCTCACTGTAACCTTGGCATTTATTGAGTGCCTACTGGATGCCAGATTCCAGAAATTCACATCTTAGTATTTCTATTGACTTCTGTTGTCTGGCCTCTGCCAGTGACATAATCCTCCTGGGTCTCTGTTTTCCCATCTGGAAAGTAAGAGGGCTGGACTCCGTCACTTCATTTGTTCTTGCCTATTTCTGGAGCACCAACTCTGTACCCAACCCTGTTAGGCCCCTGAGATGTGACAACTGGCCCATCTTTTCAGCAGCTCTGTGAGCTTCAGCAGGTGTCCTCTTATAGATGAGGACACTGGTGCTCACTGGATGGCTCTTGACCCTGGCTTCTCATTACAACCTCCCTGGGCAATTCTTAAATATACATCCTTGAGTCCGTGATGGATTGTGGATCTCCAGGGTGTAGGACCTGGGCTTTTGATTTTTTTGTTACTTATTTATTTATTTTTGAGACGGAGTCTCGCTCTGTTGCCCAGGCTGGGGTGCAGTGGCATGATCATGGCTCACTGCAACCTCCATCTCCCAGGTGGAATCGATTCTCCTGCCTCAGCCTCCCAAGCAGCTGGGACTACAGGTGCACACCACCATACCTGACTCATTTTTGTGTTTTTAGTAGAGACGGGGTTTCGCCGTGTTCGCCAGGCTGCTCTCAAACTACTGACCTCAGGTGATTCACCTGCCTCAGCCTCCCAAAGTGCTGGGGTTACAGGCGTGAGCCACGGTGCCTGGCCTTTATTTTTCTTTAAGAAGCTCCCAGATGGTTTTAAGATGACCCAGTGTTGATTCATTCTATACTTAAATACCTGCTGTTTTACCAGGCTCTGTGGGAAACAGGAACACATCAGATATGATCCCTGCTTTCGAGTAGCTTATAGTTTAGTGAGGAAGTCAGCCCATCACTAACTCAAATGGATTATAAGATGGGGCATAGTATGGGAGGCAGAACTACAGGAGCTCATTGGAACAGGAGGGAGGGCTGCCTGGAAGAAGTGGCAATAGCAGCAGTGTTTGATTTGGCTGAGAGGAGGTAGGGAGCTGGGGTGGGAATGAGGAATTTTCCAAAGAGATCAGTGTGGGTGATAGGGTGGGGGACCCTCCTGAATGATGGGATGATTGGGTTCTGAGGAAATTGGTCTAGAAGTTCTCTTTTGGGTACTGAGTCCAGTTTTAAACATCCTTCAGGGAGCCTTGTGTTTGGAGGAAAAAAACATTGTCTTTTAGGTTAAGGGCCTTTTGAAAAATGTGAGAGAAGTCTGTGGCACATGTAAATTCGCCATCAGTAAATTTGATTAAACATCATCAAAAGCTATCGGTCCTCTTTCCCAGCAAATGCATACACATTTGATGTAATAACATGGTTGAAAGCTGGGATTTTAAAGTTAATCAGACCTAAATGTAAACCCCAGTCCTACCATTACCTAGCTCTAGAGTCTGAGGCCAGTGGCTTTGCTTTTTGGACCTTGTTTACCCACCTATAAAATGGGAGCAACACTGCTCACCTCTCGAGGTGCCCTAAGAACTACTAAAGAGGCTGCATGTAGAGCATCTGCATTCAATAAGTAGTGAGATAGTGATTGTTGTAATTATTCATCACACACCTTACATACAGTTTCAGGAGATGGACTTCTTGTGTACTCCTGGAACAAAGGAAATGTGTAAATTTGGATTCCTTAGAGTTAAGGTACACCTAGGGTGACCATCTTTTTAACAGGCCAGAAAATTGTATATATCTTATACAATTTTTTTTTTTTGAGACAGAGTTTCCTTCTTGTCGCCCAGGCTGGAGTGCAGCGGCGCGATCTTGGCTCACCGCAACCTCTCCCTCTTGGGTTCAAGCAATTCTCCTTCCTCAGCCTTCTGAATAGTTGGGATTACAGGTGCCTGCCACCAAGCCCAGCTAATTTTTGTATTTTTAGTAGAGTTTCGACAGGGTTTCACCATGTTGGTCAGGCTGGTCTTGAATTCCTGGCCTCAGGTGATCTGCCTTCCTTGGCCTCCCAAAGTGCTGAAATTATAAGCGTGAGCCACTAAGCCCATCCTATCTTATAAAATTTTATATATTTTGGTTTATTATTATTTTTTATTAGAGACAGGTTCTTTTTCTGTTGCCCAGGCTGGAGTGCAGTGGTGTGATCATGGCACGTTGCAACCTCCTGGGCTCAAGTGATCCTCTCACCTGAGCCCCCCAAGTAGCTGGGACCACAGGTGTGTTTCACCACACCCAGCTGATTTTTTAAAAACAATTTTTGGTAGAGATGGGGTCTTGCTATGTTACCTAGGCTTGTCTCAAACTCCTGGGCTCAAGCAGTCCTCCCACCTCAGCCACCCAAAGTGCTGGGATTATAGGCATCAGCCACTGCATCTGGACTATATTTTGTTTTGTATAAAAAATGATTATAAAAATTAAAGGGATTAATGGATATAAATACTTATACCACTATCAAGTTCATGGTAAGCTCTGCATAGTATTAGCTTTACTAAATTTTATCTTTATTAACTACCTACTACCAGAAATTCTTAACAATATATATATGTATTTTTGAGACAGTTTCACTCTTGTTGTTCGGGCTGGAGTGCAATGGTGTGATCTTGGCTCACTGCAACCTCCACCTCCTGGTTCAAGAGATTCTCCTGCCTCAGGCTCCTGAGTAGCTGGGATTACAGGTGCCTGCCACCACGCCCAGCTAATTTTTTGTATTTTTAGTAGAGATGACATTTCACTGTGTTGGTCAGGCTGGTCTCGAACTCCTGATCTCAGGCGATCCACCCACCTCGGCCTCCCAAAGTGCTGGGATTATAGGCATGAGCCATCGCACCTGGCCCTTTGGCTGTTTGATGAAGCCTATGGATCCCTTCTAAGAATATTTTTTAAAAACTGTTTTTGAGACAGGGTCTCGCTCTGTCGCCGAGGCTGTAATGCAGTGGTGCCATCACAGCTTACTGCAGCCTCCAACTCCTGGCATCAAGCAATCCTCCTGCCTCAGCCTCCCAAGTAGCTGAGACTATAGGAGCTCCAGTATGCCTGGCTAATTATTTTTTGTATTGCCCAGGCTGGTCTCAAATTCCTGGGCTCAAGTAATTCTTCCACTTCAGCTTCCCAAAAATAGAAATAAGCCACCAAACCTGGGTCTAAGAATATTTTTAAATGCATAAAATAAAATTCATAGGCTTACAAAAAAATTATATTGAAAAATATGTAATGGTGAAAATACTAAAGTGACAGCAGTATGTGCTTTTATTTTATTTTATCTTTTTTTGAGATGAAGTCCCACTCTGTCACCCAGGCTGGAGTGCAGTGGTGTGATCTTGACTCACTACAACCTCTGCTTCCCAGGTTCAAAAACCCGGGTTCTGCCTCAACCTCCTGAGTAGCTGAGATTACAGGTGCCCACCACCACTCCCAGCTGATTTTTGCATTTTTTTAGAGATGGGGTTTTACCATGTTGGCCAGGCTGGTCTTGAACTCCTGACCTCAGGTGATCTGCCCACCTCAGCCTCCCAAAGTGCTGGGATTATAGGTGTCAGCCACTGCACCTGGCTGAGATTAGCAATAATTAATGTAATATGAAAATATTTTCTTCATGACAAAGTCATAGGCATGACTAATACTGCTAGGATTTTTGTTGTCGTTGCCCATATTCATAATAGAAAGAAATGCTAATGTGAAAATAAAGATGTTACTTTTCCCCAATCCAGGTTCATAGACCCCCTAAATTGTATCCTTGACCTCCCTGAGGGGGATCTATGGACTCTCAGATTAAGACCTTTGTATTGAAGGATAGCAGAGTACAGTTTGAAAATTACTGATTAAGAGCATGGGCTCTTCAGGAGTTCAAGCCCAGCCTGGACAATAGGATGAGACCTCATCTTTACAAAAAACAAAGAAAAGTAACTAGGCATGGTGGTGTGTGCCTGTAGTCCCAGCTACTTGGGAGACTGAGGTTAGAGGATCACTTGAGCCCGGGAGGTCGAGGATGCAGTGAGCTGAGATTGCACCACTGCACTCCAGCCTGAGTGACAGATGAGATCTTAACACAAAAAAAAAAAAAAAAAAAAAAAAAAGGAAAAAAAGAGCATAGGCTCTAATAGTACAGATTTTAAAAATAACTCTAATTTTTATGGGATGTGTGAGCCAGGCCAGCGTCTTGACCCTAAAAAAGGTTAAAAACCCAGGGCCAGGTCTAGTGGCTCCTGCCTATAATCCTTGCACCTTGGGAGACCTAGGCAGGAGGATCTCTTGAGACCAGCCTGGGCAACATAGTAACAGCTGATCTCTACAAACTTTAAAAAAAAAAAAAAAATTAGCTGGGTGTGGTGGCAGGAACCTATAGCCCTAACTACTTGAGAGGCTGAGGCAGGAGGATCCCTTGAGACCAGGAGTTTGAGGCTGCAGTGAGCTATGATCATACCACTCCACTCCAGCCTGGATGACAGAGTGCCATCTCTTAAAAAAAAAAAAGTTAACAAACGCTAAATGCCATGTGGGTTGGATCCTGGAAGAGAATGTTAGGGGAAAAAAGTGAAATTCCAATGAAGTCTGGAGTTCAGTTAATAGCATTGCAGCTAATAGGAGCTAATAGTATAATAGTTAATAGCATTGCACCAGTGTTAATGTTGTCATTTTGAAAAATGTACCATGTTCACATTGGGGGAAGCTGGGCAAAAGATATACAGCAGGCCGGGCCCAGGGCTCACACCTGTAATCCCAGCACTTTGGGAGGCTGAGGCTGGTGGATCATTTGAGATCAAGAGTTAAGACCAGCCTGGCCAACATGGTGAAACCCTGTCTCAACTAAAAATACAAAAATTAGCTGGGTGTGTGGCACACGCCTGTAGTCCCATCTACCCAGGAGGCTGAGGCAGGAGAATCGTTTGAACCCAGGAGGCTGAGGTCGCAGAGCCGAGATCGCACCACTGCACTCCAGCCTGGGTGACAGAGTGAGACTTGGTCTCAAAAAACAAACAAAAGACAGCAACCCTCTGTAATATTTTTGTAACTTTTTCTGTAAATCTAAATTTACTCCAAAATAAAAAGGTTATTTTAACAAAAAGGCTAAGAACCTCTTTCCCAAATTCTTAAAGAACTTGGCTTACTTAGCAGAGGCAATAGCAGCTTACCAGAACAGTGTGTTGGGGTGAGTCCTGGCTAATGTATGAACCACTGGCTGAGTGACTCTGGACAAGTCACTCTTTCAAATCTCTCTTATCCCAGCTGCAAAGTAGGAGCTATGATGCCTTCTGCATCAGGGGGGTTGTACATGTGAGATGTGAAGACATGTAAAGTATCTGGCATGCAGCAGGCCTCAGTAAACAGGAGTGCATGCTACATCCCTCAAACGCAGCTCCGTAAACAGTGCTGCACACTACTTCCCTCTATCACAGCTCAGTAAATGGGGGTGCACGCTATATCCCGCGATCCCCACTCAGTAAACAGGGGTGCACGCTACATCTCTCAGTCACAGCTTTCTCTTGGGCCTGCCCAGTGCCGGGCTTGGCCCCTGGGGAGGAGGGAGGCAGGCAGCCCCAGGAACCTTCCTTCCCCACCCCAGCAGCTCTTGTCTTGTCTTGCTTTTAGGTGATGACAGAGGGTAGCCACAGCAAGGGGTTTGGCTTTGTGTGTTTTTCCTCCCCAGAAGAGGCGACAAAGGCCGTGACAGAGATGAACGGGCGCATCGTGGGCACCAAGCCACTCTACGTGGCACTGGCCCAGCGCAAAGAGGAGCGGAAGGCCATCTTGACCAACCAGTACATGCAGCGCCTCTCCACCATGCGGACCCTGAGCAACCCCCTCTTGGGCTCCTTTCAGCAGCCCTCCAGCTACTTCCTGCCTGCAGTGCCCCAGGTGACGGCCTGCCCCGCAGCTCCCACCACAGCCTTCCCCGCTGCCCCCGTCAGGCAGAGCGTGAAGACTAGAGATCCTAGGCGAATGGAAGTTCCCAGCTTGCTTCAGCCGAGAACGAAGACTGCCGAGTTATTCGTTTCCCCGTCCATAAAAGGGAGAGATAGTGTTAATCAAATGACATTTTCCAGTCTGAGAGAAGCTCGTGAATGTTGTGCTAAAAAAGACTCTCAATGATGCAGTAAGCTTGGGAAATGATGCATTAAGCAAATTAAACCTACATTTTCTTTTTTTTGTTTTTTGTTTTTTTTTTTTTTTAAGACGGGGTCTCAGTGTCACCCGGGCTGGAGAGCAATGGTGTGATCATGGCTCACTGCAGCCTTGAATTCCTGGGCTTGAGTGATCCTCCCACTTTAGTCTCCTGAGTAGCTGGGACTACAGGTGCATGCCGCCATGCCCAGCTAATTTTTTTTGTTTATTTTAAAGAAGTGAGTCTCACCATGTTGCCCAGGCTGGTCTCAAACTCCTGGGCTCAAGCAATCCTCTTGCATTGGTCTCCCAAAGTCCTGGCATTACAGGAATGAGCCACCATGTGCCCTGCCCTACATATTTTTTTAAATTAAATTTTTTTTTGTTTTGGAGACAGTCTTGCTTGCTCTGTTGCCCAGAATGGAGTGCTGTGATGCCATCTCGGTTCACTGCAACCTCTACCTTCTGGATTCAAGCGATTCGCATGCATCAGCCTCCTGAGTAGCTGGGATTACAAGCATGTGCCACCATACTCGACTAATTTTTTGTATTTTTAATAGAGATGGAGTTTCACCATGTTGGCCAGGCTGGACTTGAACTCCTGACCTCAAGTGATCTGTCCTCCTTGGCCTCCCAAAGTGCTGGGATTACAGGCATGAGCCACCATGACTGGTGCTAGATTTCTTTACTATCTACATTATTCTACCCTAATATGCCAATATCTGTGACTCTCCAAAACAGGCACAGATTATGTAGCATTTCCCCAGCTTAGATGGTCGATTTTTGTGGGATGCCTGTTAACATCTCTCCTGGATGTTAATGTTCTGAGGAGCATGGTTTGGGAAAGGACCTTGTGGAGCTTAGAGGAAGTAGAAAGATGTCAGCCATTAACGGCCACCAGGGTGAGAACATTCCTCTCCTTTTAGCAGTTGCTTAAGCTGGCACAAGTTGGAGTAAGATGTCACCCTTTTTATCCAGGTCATTGGGCTAGCTGACAAGGAGCCAAGATTGAAATCTAAGATCTTTGCCCTGGAGGATTCAGGGCTAATGGACATCCTGAGATGGGAGGAAGGAGCTTTCATTCCAGCCTTGTAGGTCTTTACTCACCAGTCCACTGCAGGAGCCAGTGGTGTTCCTGCCAGGGTGTCCCTAAGGAGGTGTAGCTTCTCACCGACCCTGCCGCCAAGCCCCTCATCCTGGGTCTTCTTCTCCCATGCAGCCTCCAGCCCAGGCTGCGTACTATGGCTGTGGCCCCATGACACCCACCCAGCCTGCCCCCAGGTGGACGTCCCAACCACCTAGACCTTCCTGTGAGTGACTCAGCCCCTTCCACTCTCAGACTGGCCCATTGGTATGGGCCCCGTGAGGCAGTCATAACACAGGGAAGAAACCTGGCTCTGCCACTTCCCAGGGTGGGTGACTTCACTTCTCTGAGCCTCAGTTTCCTCTTCTGAGCATGGGCCTGAATGAGGGTATGTAAAGTACCAAGCACTGGCATGAGCTAATGAAAGACACGCAGTTAGCCACTAGCAGTCATCGCCAGACTCCTCTGATTTGTGACCCTGAAAATTCTTGTAAAGCTGAGAAAATGAAATTCCTCTGGCTATCTTGTTGACCAAAGGCCCTCCTCTATAAGAGTGAAATGCACACTCACTTGAAACTATCTTGAGGGACTAAGGTGTCTGATCACGGTACTTATGCATTTGGGGGCTCTGGGTAGACATGAGCTGGCTTTGAAATTGCACATTTCTACACCCTCTTCCTGGAGTTCTGGGTCTAGGTGAATTGACTCCTATTTCTGCTGTGAATGTTCTAGTTTCCCTTCCCATTCTTTTGGTGGCCCTGGAAGCTTCCAGGCACAGCGTGCCACCCTGACGATTCCCCCGACTCCATTCAATTTTTCTCTCTCTGTGGTGTCTGCACCACAAGCCACCTACCCTCCAGGTGCCTCGATGGTTCGGCCACCAGTCATGCCTCGGTGCCCCCCGGCCCACATCAGCGGTGTCAGGCAGGCCTCCACCCAGGTGCCACGCACGGTGCCCCACACCCAAAGAATGGGTGAGTATGGGTAGGGCCAAGGGGAATGGGGGTGAGGCAAGGTTGGCACCGGGAGTCAGGACCAACCTCCATGGTGCCCTTGCCATACACCCTCTCAGTGGTCAAGGCCGACTTTGCAGATTGTCTGTAGCATGGTAGTTAGCTTGGCCTCCAGTCCCTGGGGCCAACTCACTCTGTGGCCCTTTGCTGAACTACTGTATCCAATCACCTAATCTTTAAAATGGGGACAAAAATAGTACTCCCCCATTTTGTTGTTGAGGATTTTTTAAAAAATGTTTTTAATTTTTTTTTTTTGAGACCGAGTTGCCCACGCTGGAGTGTAATGGAGTGATCTTGGTTCACTGCAACCTCCGCCTCCCGGGTTCTAAGCGATTCTCCTGCCTCAGCCTCCCGAGTAGCTGGGACTACAGGCATGCACCACCATACCTAGCTAATTTTTGTATTTTCAGTAGAGACAGGGTTTCACCATGTTGGCCAGGCTGCTCTTGAACTCCTGACCTCAGGTGATCCACCCACCTCAGCCTCCCATCAAAGTGCTGGGATTACAGGCGTGAGTCACCACACCTGGCTTTTTGTTGAGGATTAATGAGATCATGCATGCAAGGGCTTAGCACTAGGCCTGAAGCCTGGTAAATATTGCAGCAACCATAAACAAGGGTGTATATTTTGGCTGTACGACATGCACGTCTGTTCCTTCATTCTGCAAAAGTTCTCACATCCACAGTGTGCTGACTCCAAGCTCAGCACTGGAGGTGCTGCATGAATGAGGCATACTCAGTCCCTGACCATAGGTTCCTGCCAGGCCCTAACAACCCTGCTTCTTTCTTTCTTTTTATCATGGTAAAATTCATATAACAAAATTTACCACTTAACTGTTTTTCAGTGTACAGGTCAGTGGCATTAAGTATATTCACACTGTTATGCAGTATCACCACTGTCCACTCTCCAGAACTCTGTTCATCTTGCAGAGCAGAAATTCTGTACCTGTTAAACCATAACTTCTCATTCCTCCTCCCGCTAGCCCTTGGCAACTGCCATTTTGCTTGTCTCTGTGAATTTGATTATTCTTGGTACCTCATGTAAGTGGAATCATAGAGTATTTGTCTTTTTGTAGCTGGCTTTTTTTTTATTTCACATGTCACAAGATGTATCCATGTTGTAGGGTTTGTCAGAACCTCCTTATTAAGGCTGAAAAATATTCCCTTGTATGTATAGACATCATTTTTACTTATTCATATATCCATGGACATTTGGATTGCTTCTACCCTTTGGGTATTGTGAATAATATTCTCTAGGTGCCTAGAGAATAAAGGCAGCTCCGGGTACGGTGGTTCATGCCTGTAATCCCAGCGCTTTAGGAGGCCAAGGCAGGCAGATCACGAGGTCAGGAGTTTGAGACCAGCCTGGCCAACATGGTGAAACCCCATCTCTACTACAAATACAAAAATTAGCTGGACGTGGTGGCACATGCCTGTAGTCCCAACTACTTGGGAGGCTGAGGCAGGAGAATTGCTTTAACCCAGGAGGCGGAGGTTTCAGTGAGCCGAGATCCTGCCACTGCTCTCCAGCCTGGCGACAGAGTGAGACTCCATCTCAAAAAAAAAAAAAAAAAAGAATAGAGGCAGCTTGGCCATGGTCACTCAGGAGGTGGGCCAGTGACAAAGCTGGACTTTGATCTCACGTTGGACCTCCACTCAGGGTGTTTCCCAGCAGGCTAGCCAGCTCACAGCCCTCCTCTTCTTGCTCCAGAGTA
>CAUYQU010063115.1:0-20313 GCA_963574635.1 Cheracebus regulus
GCCCAAAACCAGACAGAACGAGGCACACCACATTCCACCCGCCCAAAACCAGACACACGCCGCTTTCCACCCACCCCAAACCAGACAGGACGAGGCACACCGCACTCCACCTGCCCAAAACCAGACAGAACGAGGCACACCACACTACACCTGCCCAAAACCAGACATGACAGAACGAGGCACACTGCATTCCACCTGCCCAAAACCAGACAGAACGAGGCACACCGCACTACACCTGCCCCAAACCAGACAGAAGGAGGCATACCGCACTCCACCTGCCCAAAACTAGACAGAACGAAAATCTCAAACACAATCAGAAAGGGAGCGGACAGGAAGCATTACCTCTGGAGAAACAGGGATAAAAGTTACAGAATACTTCTCCCAGAAATTATGCACGCTTTTCCTCATATGTTTGTTGGCCACATGTATGTCTTCTTATGAGAAGTGTCTGTTCATGTCCTTTGCCCATTTGTTAATGGGGTTGTTTGGTTTTTTTCTTATAAATATGTTTAAGTTCCTTGTAGACCCTGGGTATTAGACCTTTGTCAGATGGATAGATTGCAAACATTTTCTCCCATTCTGCAGGTTGTCTGTTCACTCTGATGGCAGTTTCTCTTGCTGTGCAGAAGCTCTTTCATCTCATTAGATCCCATTTGTCAATTTTTGCTTTTGTTGCCATTGTCATGATGTCTTTGCCTGTGCCCATGTCCTGAATGGGATTGCCTAGGTTTTCTTCCAGGGATTTTATAGTTTTTAGTTTTACATTTAAGTCTTTAAAATTCAACATCACTATCATTAGAAAAATGCAAATCAAAACCACAATAAGATACCATCTCATGCCAGTTAGAACGGCTATTACTAAAAAGTCAAAAATCAACAGATGCTGGTGAGGTTGCAGAGAAAAAGGATTGCTTTCACAGTGTTGGTGAGAGTGTAAATTAGTTCAACCATTATGGAACACAGTGTGGTGATCCCTCAAAGACCTAGAGGCAGAAATGCCACTTGACCCAACAATCCCATTACTGGGTATATATCCAAAAGAACATAAATCGTTCTATTATAAAGATACATGCATATGTATGTTCATCCAGCACTATTCACAATAGCAAAGACATGGAATCAACATAAATGCCCATCAATGATAGACTGGATAAAGAAAATGTGGTACGTATACACCATGGAATACTATGCAGCCATAAAAAGGAACAAGATCGTGTGCTTTGCAGGGACACGGATTGAGTTGGAAGTCATTATCCTCAGTAAACTAACAGAGGAACAGAAAACCAAATGCTGCATGTCCTCACTTATAAGTAGTAGCTGAATGATGAGAACACATGGACATATGGTGGGGAATAACACACACTGGGGCCTGTCGGAGAAGGGGTGAAGGGGGAGAGAGAGCATCAGGAAGAATAGCTAATGCATGCTGGGCTTAATATCTACATAAAGAGATGATCTGTGCAGTAAACCACCATGACACACGTTTACCTGTGTAACAAAGCTGCACATCCTGCACATGGACCCCCGAACTTAAAAGTTGAAGAAAGAAAAAAAGGAAATTATGCATGTAAAAAGGCAAGTCATTAACATCTTTAAAGTGCTAAAAGAATAAAAAGCCACCTGTTAGCATGCAGAGAATGCCAAACTGGACAGAAATAGACAAGCATCAAATACATGCTGTTTATAAAAACCTACTTTAGACATGAAAACGTACATCTGTCAGGAGTCAAACAAGGAAAAGGAATACCATGCTAACACCACCTGAAAGAAAGCTGGAGTGAAATACTGATTTCAGGCCAAGTGGACTTCAGAATAAGGAGAGTCTACACTGACAAACAGGTGCATTTGCCAGGAAGACACGACGATCCTAAATATTCACCCCCTAACAACAGAACTTCAAATTACATGAGGCAAAAACTGATAGAACTGAAAGGAAAAATTGACAAATCACAATTAGAGGAGGACTCGTCTCTTCTGCACTCTCAGGAATTGATAAAACAAGTAGGCAGAAAATCAGTAAGGCTATTGATGACCCCAACAGCGTTATCAACCACCTTGTCTTAACAGACATTCCTCAACAGTGTAGTCAGTAACTGCAGAATGAGCATCCTTCTCAAGTGCACAGAGATGCTCATTAAGTCAGGCCATAACAATGAAAACACAAATCATGAAAGTATGTTCTTGAGCCATAATGGAATTCAAGTGGAAATCAATAACAGCAAGACATCTGGAAAATCCCCAAATATCTGGAAAACATATACCTAAATAATCTAAAGTCAAAGAGGAAGTCTCAAAAAAATTAAGGATATATAAATATACATACTAAATGGATGTATAAATAAACACATAAAATATGAAAAGATGTGAGTTGTATTTAAAGCAGTACTGGAGTTTTAGACCATCACAAGCACAGAGTAAAAAGAAGAAACTACCATTTGACTTAACTACCTTCTCAGCTTCATCCTGCCCCTAAAGAATATGTGGCAGTCAGTTATTTCCCAGGAGCAGCACTTCAGAATCGCTTATCCGCTAAGGTGCATCTTCAAGAGAGCACACAGTCCACTTGTCGATGGGAAGCTGCCTTCCTCACAAAAGAAACCACATCCAGATGTGCCCACAGGGAGAGTCTGGGTTTGGACAGTTAGTACATTTCCTTCTCTGAATGGCTTACTATAGAATTGACTTGGTTTTTTGGTAAATAAACAAGGATGTGATTCATAAGCAGCCAGCATCCCCCTCTCTATAGCACGGGGTAAGATCCATCTGTCCCAGCTGGACTCTGGCTGTGAAGGACACTCTTAGATTTTCTGGCTTTGCTGGCCTTCCCCAACAAATAGTTGTCACTGCATAGGACATTCTGAAGCCACTTGTGGTCCCTCAGACACACAAACACAAGAATGGCTAGCAATCGAAAGCCCCCAACAGGCCGGGCGCGGTGGCTCATCCCTGTAATCCCAGTACTTTGGGAGGCCAAGACGGGTGGATCACGAGGTCAAGAAATCGAGACCATCCTCGCCAACATGGTGAAAGTCTGTCTCTACTAAAATACAAAACTTAGCTGGGCATGGTGGCACGCACCTGTGGTCCCAGCTACTTGGGAGGCTGAAGCAGAAGAATCTCTTGAATCCGGGAGGTGGAGGCTGCAGCGAGCAGAGATCGCCACTGCACTCCAGCCTGGCGACAGAGAGAGACCCAGTCTAAAAAAAAAAAAACCAACAACAGGGTTGAGTGAAACACAACTCTTCATCTTTGCAGCAGGAATAACCTGCCTTGGAAGGAGAGTTGTCCATTCCCGTCAAGAAATAAAGCATCTGTTTCTACCCAAAGAAAACGCCTTCAATCCAGAAACTTCGCTCTCTAGCAGAGGTTGCACAGCGGTGGCCATGGACACCTGTACATCTGCAGTCTGAGAAGTATTTTTAGGGTCTGCACAGTCTGTTGTAAAATGTCTTTGAAATTGCACCAACTTTTAAGAATCAGATTTCAGATCAAAATCTGGATTTCTGGCTTTGCTTGGAAACTCAGAAACCTGACAGCGCCGAGCCTGTGAGGAGTGGAAGGAACCCCACCGCGGCGGCCGCTGTGCTAGGTCAGGTGGGCTGCGGTTTTGTGTGCCCCAGCACACTCCCGCACTGCCTTCCTGGCCCTGTGGGCCTGCTCGCCCCTGACCAGGGGCGAGAGTGCCTCTTCTTCTCCACACACCCAGGGGATCTGGCTTCTCAAGCCCCGCTGAGCTGTGAATCCCTGGAGGACACCGTGCCGCCGGGCTCTGGCGGGACCTGCACTACCCTCCTCCAGCTCCCTGCTGCACTGCTGGCCAGGACCATGCTGACCAGCGGAACTCCTGTAGCTGCTGCCTGGCAGGGTGGAAGCTCAGCCTCAGAGCTTTCGAGTGACTGGAGAAGGAGTCCCTCCTTCTGACGGAGGCAGCTCCTGGGCCCCTATAGGGTTGGGAGTGAAATTCGAAGGACACATCACGGCCACCCCCGCCCACGCCCAGTCTCAGGCTTCTGGTGAGCAAGACAGACAGTCTCCAGGGTGGGAACTGCCTCCAGATTGTTTTTTTGAGAGGGGTCACACTCTGTAGCCCAGTCTGGAGTGCAGTGGTGCCTCTCAGCTCACTGCAGCCTCCACCTCCTGGCCTCAAGCCATCCTCCCACCTCAGCCTCCTGAGTAGCTGGGACCACAGGCACAGGCCACCATGCCTGGCTAATTTTTGTATTTTTTGTAGAGACGAGGCCTCATCATGTTGCCAGGCTGGTCTCAAACTCCTGAGTTCAAGCGAACCACCCACCTCAGCCTCCCAAAATGCTGGGATTACAGGCATGACCCACCACACCTGACCTGCCTTCAAATTTTAAATCTCCCTGGTGACTCCCTCTGCACACCAGCCCCACAACTGCTGTCCCTGGGTTGACGGATATTAACACAGTGTGACCAGAGGGCTCTGGGGTTGGGGCCCTGGAGATATGTCCTCACAAGAATGACAAAAGGGACTCTAGCAAGGCTGGGAGACACAGGAGTGCTGGGTTCCTGGCACTGGGCCCCACACCGAGTGGGTGGTGAAGGAGCCAGGCAGAGCCACCTTAGAACCCCAGCTGTCACTGAGCATGGTCAGCCACGAAGCCAGATGACCAGGGCAGCGTCTGACACATGGGCCTATTCTGCCCGGGTCCTGCGGTTCTAGGGGGTTTAAGTCAGCAGAGAGAAACGGAGAACAGGGAACAGCAGACTTGAATACGACGTCCCCCTCATGCCCTCTGTCACTAAACGTCCTTTAAAACCCCTCCCAGCTGGCCATCGTCCGGCCAGGAGTTTCAGGACTGAGGGTCCTGGAGTCTGTTCTGAAGACATTTCATTTCTGCGTTCTGGTTGACAAGATGAATGGTCCTCCCAGATGCCCAGGGAGCAGAAGGGCCTCTCACCGAAGCCTCTGACACTCTTTAAAGGGCTGGGTTGGTAAAGCGATGGCAAGTGATCCTCACGCAGCCCCCGGGAGGCGCTGCAGCTCCGAGACGCGAGGAGCTCAAACGCGCAGACCCAAAGGCGTCCCCTCTGCAGCTGACAGTGATTCCTGAAAGAGAAATCACTCACGCCTGCAATCCCAGCACTTGAAGAGAGTGAAGCAGGAGGATCGCTTGAGGCTAGGAGTTCAAGAGCAGCCTGGGCAACATGACAGGGCCCTGTCTCTATAAAAAATACAGAATTAGCCAGGTGTGGTGGCACCCGCCTGTGGTCCCAGCTACTTGGGAGGCTAAGGTGGGAGGACCGCTTAAGCTCAGAAGGGCGAGGCTGCAGTGAGCTGTGATGGTGCCACTGTGCTCCAGACTGGGTGACACAGCAAGCCCCTATCTCTAAGAACTAATTTAAAAATTTAGAAAAGAAAAATCAGCCTTGCCCAGAGCTCTCTGTAGACACCACTGATGGAAGCTCAAATTCCAGTCCTTTCCCTTTGCAAGTCACTGCCTCGCAGGTCCAGGGTGTGCGCCCGCCCTGGACGTGCACACTCCACCCGTTTGGTACATGAGCACGTCCAGCTAATCAGAAACTCCGCTGGCCGAGAAGCCGTCCTTGTTTGTGGCTCCTCCAGAGGGTGGCTCGCCCCTGAACATGTGGCCAGGCCGTGACTGATGTGTAAGAGGGAGGCTGGGAGGAGACAGCTGCAGCCAGGACCGCGCCCAGCTGCTGACCTCAGCGCCGCTCAGGGTCCCCTCCCACACAGCCCGCTGCTGCCCATGGACCCGCGGAACACAGGGCTCCCGGCGGGAGACCGGGCGTGGAAGGGAGCCTAGTCAGCGTGGCCGCGACGACGGGGGTCGTGTGCTCGGGGCTGGCACCACCCCAACCTCCCCACATCCCGAACCGCAGCAGTGATGACAGTGGCAATGATGGCCTCTCGCTCTCCGTCCTCCCGCAAACCCCTTAGCCCAGGAGATGCCAGGGAGCCCACGTGGCTCCTCGGGTGCCTGAGCGGAACTTCAGGGAAGAGGGAAGAAACCCAGGCTCTAAGCACCTCCCTCTGCTCGCTCCGCGTCAACCTCCAGGGCCCACGGCCTCGGTCGGCGCCACCGACTGTGGCGCAGAGGCACGTGAGCTTTCTGACCAGCGGCTGGGAGGGGGCGGGGAGGTGGGAGGGGCAGAGCTGCTTTTATAACATAATGGGCTTCGGGGAGGCCTCAGGAGACTCACAGTCATGGCGGAAGGCGAAGGGGAAGCCGGCATGTCACATGAATGGAGCAGCGAAGGTTGGGAGGCGCCACGCACTTTTAAACAAGCAGATCGCATGAGAGCGCTATCGCGAGAGCAGCAGCCTTGCTTTGGGGGTCTGGGGTCCTTAGAGACACGGACGTGGAGCCACAGAGGGGACAGCGCAGGCTCTGGGGCAGTCAGCCCTCTCCTCACAGAGACCCCCCCCACGACCACGCCCTCAGCTTCTGTGATTGGGTGCTGACCTCACAAGGGGGTCATGTGATGCAAGCCTGACCAATCAGCGACTCCATCCCATTCCCAGTGATTGGTTCTGGGACAAACATGTGACCCATCCACTGTGGCCAATGAGAACCAGCCTGGGACTTGGGCAGATAGCGCTGAGAAAGAGCCTCCCTCTCTATCCGGGAACCTCAGAGCTGCAAGGTCATGTGTGAGCACCACCGGCACTCACCTGTCCATGCTGGCAGAGGCCTGGGATGGATCAGAGCCCAGATGAGGGTTGGGCAATGGGTCAGAGCCAGGACAGGAGGTGCCACAGAGTGGGGAGATGGGGTCACAAGGCCAAGCCAATGCAGAAGATCAACCGAGGCTGAGCAGAAACACCTGCTACCTCCACTGAGCCTGGAGCCGGCCACCCCGATCCCCCGCCTTCTCAGAGCTTCAGTCCTTTTTACTTATGGGAGTCGAAGCGGATTTGCTATTCTTTAGAAGCTTCCTCTCTGTAATTGTGTCGTTTGAAGAATATTACACAAATGCAGTGCTCAGCCTGAGGCATTTTGAGACCAGCCTTTTGCACTCAGCATTATTCTCTTGCGATCCATCCAAGTCCTTATGTCATCAGATGGGAGCCATCCTGGTGCTCACAGCCAAGCAGAGCTGTTCTCATGGTGAACAGCCACACTTCACGGAGTGCCTAGATCACACAGAGCCATCTGTGACATGATGAAGCAAGACAAAAACAAGAACAACTCTGATCATAGCAGATCACAGGCAAAACACGATTGTTTCAAACCGCCAAGCAATCAGCGTTCCCTCTATCTTGCCCAGTGTGAGAGATGGCAGCATCAGCACCAAGCCCAGCAGCAACCTAGCTCTGCTCTTCTTACCTTCGATCTGAGAATTTTAAGTGCCTGTCTTCATCCATTTTCTGCTGCTATAACAGAATACCACATGGTGGGGCCAGGCATGGTGGCTCACACCTGTAATCCCAGTACTTTGGGAGGCCGAGGTAGTTGGATCATTTGAGGTCAGGAGTTTGAGACCAGCCTGGCCAACATGGCAAAACCCCATTTCTACTAAAAAAAAAAAAAAAAAAAGCCAGGTTTGATGGCAGGTCCCTGTGATCCCAGCTACTAGAGAGGCTGAGGTGGGAGAATTGCTTGAACCTGGGAGGTGGACGTTGCAGTGAGCCGAGATTATGCTATTGCACTCCAGCCTGAGTGACAGAGTGAGACTCTGTCCCCCACCTCAAAAAAGGGAATACCACATACTAGGAAATTTATAATAAACAGAAGCATATTGGCTCATGTTCTAGAGTCTGGGAAGGCCAATATCAAGGTGCTGGCATGTAGTAAGGACTTTCTTGCTGACATGGCAAGAGAGAGGAGGTAAACCACCATAACAGCATGAATCCGTTCATGAGCCGAACACCTCTTCACAGCCCCACCTCCCAATGCTATCACAATAGCAATTAAACTTCAACATGAAGTTTTGAAGGGGGCAAACATTCAAACCATAGCAATGCTTAATCACAGAAATACCCCCACATCCTAACAGCATCTAATTCTGAGAAACTCCACTTCCCTAACCCTCCCTGCAAGTCACCGAACACAGGTCCAAGTTCTACACTAAGTCCTTTGACCCCCTCTTACTGAGAAGTCCACACTTCCCCAAGGTGTGTGTTCTCCCTCACCACAATACATCAATAAGTCGGGTTTACCAAAATACACACCAAGAGGCTCTCCCACACTCACACTCTGCCTCCATCTCTCTTGGGAGCAGCACCTAAGGATCCAGGGAAGAAAGCCCACTAGCATGTGATCCCTCTGTGTCTCTGGCCCCTGGGGTTCTGCATCCTCATCCAGGCTGTCAGTGATCCAAGCAGCATTTGAGATGAATTCTCCTCACTGGCTTTTAGGGCATCCAGCACCCCAGGCCCCCAAGAAAGCACACGCTCACATCATGCCCTTCCTTGGAAACACCTGTCCTTCCTTAGAGGTGATGTTGCTCCCAGCCTTCGCATCCTATGAAGAATTCTCCTTAAATCTCAAGTTATCATTCTCTGAAGTTAAAATTCATGGGTAGAGCAGGTTTCACTGGCTCTCGATGTGTGTTTATTGAACCCTCTGGACTCAGGTTTTCCAAAATCCCCCACCTAGAATAAGAGGCAGGTCATGACTGGATCTCAGAGGCCAAACCCACATTTAGTCCCAGCCCATCTGACTTGCCTCCTTCATGCCCGACCACACTCAGATGTCCTCCCTCCATCTTCTACCTGTGAGCTGCCATCTGCCTCCCCCAGGCACAAAGGACCACAGAGGAGATTTGTCTCACCTCTATCCTGGGTGAGTCTGTTGCCTCCAGGAGTTTGCACCCTGGGTGGGTTTATAGAGCAGCCATTACAAATGCTAAGGGTGACCAACACCAGATGTGTTGTTATTTGCGTAATGAACATTAGACGTGGCTGTCGGGATGAAGTTGCTAGCTTATTACCAACACAGGTCTTAGAAAAGCATTTCTGTTAGCGATGAGGGGACTTTCTAATGTCTTTTGGGGCCCAGCCCCAACCCTGAATGTACAGGTAGAGGAAGCCGCAGGCCTGGCAGCCTGTGCCCACGGGGCCCACATAGCCCTCTGTTCAGCCTATGGATCAGAGGCTGCCTGAGCATGGTGCTGACCAGGAAGCCAAGATCCTGCCCCTGGAATTCCCTTTTCCTTCCTCTAGTAAACCCTTCTGGCAGGGCAAAACTGGGTCAGGCTTAAAGAAGGAAGGCAGGATCTTCCCGGGCTTACAGAAGAGTTTCATATGGGCCATTCTGTGTTTGCCTCCTAATGAGGGGTTTAATACATGTCTGTATATGTGGCAGAATTGGTCCAGAGTTGCCTTATCACAGATTTGTATGCGAACTTGTAACTGTCACCACTTCAAATTTTCTGGATGTAACTACTCTCCACCAGAAATACTCTAACAGTTATCCAAGAACAGATTTATTCAGGCCCTTTAACAACTGTCTGCACTCCAGAAGGCTTTCTGCAAGGCCGTGGCCAGCGATACAACCCCATCTAACAAGCCAGGCGAAAACTGAATGTGGAGATGGGATTTTGTTGCTCCAGTGCAGGGAGCTTCTCAAAGACTCCTAAAGAGGTTTTTGGAACTCAGGAAGGATGGATGGCAGATTTAGATTTCGTCTCAAGTGAAATTAGCCACAAGAGTTGATGGGATGTGACTCCCGGAACTCAGGCAAGAATGCTAGGTCCTTACAATCTCATTTCCAGAGCATCAGAGCTGCTAAGGGCCCGGCTTCCCTAAGGACTTCTCACCTCCCTGGGTCTGGGAAGAGCTTCGCAGTGCCTGGGCTCTGGGCACATGCATGGTACAGTCCTCACTAGCACACGACGTGGGTCTCCACGGGGCTACCTTGGTTTACTCCCCCGGTGACCACTCACTGGGCAGAGGGTCTGCCCTGTCACTTCAACCCCAGGTGCTGCACCGTCTCACTTCATCCACGCTGCCCCTGAGGTGGGCGCTGTGGTCACCCCATCCTGCAGATGAGGAAGCTGAGTCCCAGAAAGCTCAAGGGACTTCCAGGAGCACTCATGGGCACTGTCTCTCTGGGGGTGATGTTGCTCCCAGCCTTTCCATCCTATGGAGAACTCTCTTTAAATCTTTAAACCATTATCTGAAGTTAAAATTCGTGGGTAGAGCAGGTTTCACTGGGCAGAGCAGGGGTGGGACAGGTTTCACCCCCATTCCTCCCCTGACACCTCCCAGACCAGGAGACACCAAGTGCCTCCAAGCAGATGACAGCACCTGTTAGACACCCACAGCGTGGAGAGGAGAAACCTCTCATCCAAGGATACACTGTTTAGAAGAAAACATGCACAGCAAGTCTGAATGGTGCCTCTGCAAAGGTGCGATTCAAACCAGGCTCTCTGGAGAGTGGGGTGCTTCTGCAAAGAGAGAGAGAGAGACTGTGCTTTCCAGCATTTCATGCTAAGTCGCTGAGGGACTCTGATAGATACCCTATCCTGTTCAGAAACCCAGCGAGCTTCCTGAACCTGGCTGGTGCTGCCTGGCTTTTGGGCATGAGTGGGGAAAAGGCTAAGATCAGAGTCAGAACCTGGGACTCAGGACTGGGTGAGCCCAGCAGCTCCAAGCTCCAGATGGGATTAAAGGGAACAAATGCCATCGAGCTGTTTGAGGAGAACATTCTTCTAATTAGTCCCTCAACTTGTAACAGCATCCAGAATGAACGGAGCAGGCCGGGACAGTGTTCTGCATAAACGGGGCAGTGTTCTGCACATTGTTTCAGTGTGCACTCAGACCTGCCTTCTGTAAATGCTTCGCATTCAGGAAACTTGCACCAAAGCAGAAAAGGCTGGATTTCTCCCGGTTTCACTATTCGGCTGAAATATTGTCTCATCCCGAAGCTGTGAAAATGCCTGACTTCCCTTCTCGTCTCAAGCATTCTCAATGATTCCCTTTCATGTTTCCATTCAGTGGTTCCTCACATTGGCTGAAACAGGCACCAGCTTCCTAAGGACATTGGAGCTAAAGCTTTTGTTAATTTTCCAAAAAGGAAGGGAAATAATCATTCTACAACTTGGACACCTGACCTGAGCCTACCCCCACCACCTCATTCTCTTCCTGATTCAACTGTGGACCCATCAGCTGCAGTTTCAAAATGGTAGCACAGAGCTCAGACCCCGAAGATTCCCTGCCCCTCCTAACAAGTAACAGAATCCTGATTCCCACCTGCCTGGTGCACAACAGACCGTATCATTTGTGCATTCATACACTCACAACTGTGATTTCCTGGCAGCTTTTGTGTACCAGGCACTGTGCTGACTGCCCAAAAAAGGGCTACAGGGTCATGAGATTGGGCTCCATGTGAGACCCCATCTGTTTCTGGGAAGAGCAGAGCTGGGGTTGTTCTCAATCCTTCTAGTCCTTACTGCCCACAGCCTGGGAAAAAACAGCCTCATGTGCCACCCCCACTCCCACATGGGAGCAATGCGCTGGATCAACGTCATGAACATTCAGACCTGATGTGATCTCACCCTGGAAGTCATAGCCATCGGCGCTGGAGGCGGCGATCGGAAGATTCCTGTTTCCTTATCTAATTGCCTCTCTGTAGCAGATGATATTGAAATGATACAGACTGAAAGATGAGAATCTGTAAACAAAAAAAAAGGAACAGAAAATTATGTCGGTTTGTTTCAAGTTACCTTTCAATCATTCTCTTCTTTTTTATTCTGTGTTGAGCACGAATGTAACACTTGACAGATACAGACACTATGTCCTAATACACCATGTGCACAGAGCAAATGTGAAATCAGATATGGCTCTCCAAAGCGCTTAGAATCTAATCAGATAGATAAGAAACACACACACACACACACACACTCGGGATGATGAAGTGTGTGACAGTGAATGACCTGGGCCAGGTATAGCCCTGCAGTGATGGGGGATGGTGATCAGCTGCTGTGAAGACATGAGGAGGAGCTGGAGAAGACAAGATTATCTAGAACTGGGAAAACAATGAGCATCTGTTGCGAGGCTGGATTCGCAGGCAGTCTCCCTTCTCCTATGACTGAGCCTCGTTTTCCTTGGTGAGCCACCTGTCTCATCATTCCATGTGTTTAGTGGGGCTGGTCACTTTCCTGATCTAAGATGGTCATGTGATCCACACCTGGCTATCTGCATCATCAAAGTCCTTACCAGAGACAGACTGAGGGACAGACATGTCATGCAGCTCTGTGTGCCACCCCTGACCAAGGGTCCGGCCAACCCAAGGGCACTCGCCCGGGCTGAAGTCTCAGCCTGGCTCCTCCCTGCGGCAGGAGGAAAGTGGAGAGAAGGAAAGGTTTCTCCTGGCTGCAGGCCTGGAGCTTCAAAGCTGGAGCTCTCCAGGGGCTTCTGGGGGCAGAGTCAGCTTCAGGCAACCTCTTGAGTGTCAGATTTAATTACCTGGAAAAGAAGCTTCCTGGAGCTTACCTGGCCTGAAAAACGTGCTTGCTTTAAATGTTAAATGGAACAAGTACATTAGAGAAAGTCGGGAACAGAGGGGAAACGGCACCCAAACACCACCAGCATCACACGATAAAATGTCATCGTGCATATCGCCTTCCAGTGTACGTGTGTTTTATGACTGCATCCCGTTTTCTGAAAACGTGGTGATTTTTCTATCTGCTTGACATGAAAGCATTTTCAATTTTATTGTTTTAACAGCAGCATGACTGATGAGTGCCTGTCAGCTCAATGAACTGGTGTCACCCCATCTCAGGAAATCATTAGTAAATAACTTGATAAGTAACTTCCCCAGCTTAAAGGCCAGTGGGAGGCTCAGGAGTCCCAGCACAGGGTCTGGAATGGACCCATAGCCACAGCCACGGTGCAGCGTGAGGAAACCGGCTTCCGGGCACGGCAGGTACCCGGCAGGTGCACACAGCTGAGCCCACGAGTTTGCCTCACCATGAGGCCCCTGAGGCCCCTGAGGGCCTGTTCTTCCCTCACCATGAGGACGCTAAGTCCCCTGAGGCCCTGTTCTTGGAGAATCCAGCCCTGAAGTCCTCTGTGAACACACTCCAGGATTTCACAGCCTGGCCCCAGTGACAGGCTCTGGAAATACTGCAAATAACCCCTGAGAGCACAGAGGTCTCCCTCTGCAGAGCAAAGCAGAGGATGAGAATCAGCCAGCGCCCATTCTTGATGAGAACAGACATTAAGCCTTCACTTCACGAGGGACTCTAATAAGTTCGAGTCCTGCAGAGTCTCTGGGCTTGACCCTCTCTGGAGATTGAGTACAGGACCTCCAGAGCACCAGGGCATAGAAGACAGGCATGGAACAGGACCACATGCTCGCAGGCTTCAGCTGCGGCTCTCCCCACTGTGAACATGAGCATTATTACAGAGGCCACCCTGAGCTGCTCACATGTGGCTTTTTTTTTTTGTCTCCACCTTTTCCGGGAATGTATTCTGTTCTCTCTGTCTAAAACACCATCCATCCTGTGTAGCAAGGAAAATTTTAGGCCCTCTCAAGTCCTACCTTGATTTAAAATATGGAATTGTAATACAGGGGAAAATGAAATGCAGAGATTCCCAGCAAGATGCTAAAATCTCTGGAGCTAAAACCTGAGCTGTCTGCGTAATAAACCAGCGTAGTGCCAGATAAGAACATGTGCATAGCCCACACACATTTCCCAAGCTCTAGCCATGGAGATTAAAGGTAAAGATGGAAAAGAACATTCTTTCACACCAGGATCTCATGACCATGAATTTTCCCCACTGTCTTCCTAATTTGGGGTCTCCGGACACTCTGAAAGAAAATCTTGGTAAACATGAATGGCCAGGTCAGAATGTTAATGGCCTGTGTGTCTGGGAGGCCAGACTGTGCAGCAAGACTCCCTGGTTCAAATCCAGGCTCTACCACTCCACAGCGAGGTAATGTTGGGATGAGTGAGTTTACCTCTCTGAGGTTCATTTATAAAATGGGAATATCAAACTTTTCAGAGAGATCATTTATAAAATGGGAATGACAACAGTCCTTACTGCAAATCATTACTGAGAAAATGAAATAAGTTACTTATCATTCTTGGTTCACAATGTGAACTCAATTAATGTGAGTGGGAGGATGATGGAGGAGAAAAAATTTTATCACAGATATAATATTTAAGACAAATGACTCTCAAGATCCCTATTGATGTCTGGTGGTTTAATGAATTTATTCATTCAACAAGTGATTATTGGAAAGATGAAATAAGATGATGCATGCAACGTTCTTAACTTAGCATCCTCTAAAGTGCCCAATAGATGTTCGTTGTGAATATAATAACGGTAATGGTTATAATAATGATGGTGGTGATGATGATGGTGATGGTGACGATGGTGATGGTACTGGTGGTGATGCTGGTGATGACGGTCATGATAGAATGACGATTATGGTGGTGATCATGGTAATGATGATGCTTGTGATGATGGTGATGTTGGTGATGATTATCATGATGTGAGGATGTTGATAGTGATGCTGGTGGTGACAGTGATGATGGTAGTGATGGTGATGATGGTGATGGTGATGGTGGTGGTGATGATTATCATGATAGTGAGGATGACAATACTGATGATGGTGGTAATGATGGTGATGGTGATGACGATGGTGATGATGATCATGGTGGTGGTGAAGATGGTGATAATGGTGGTGGTGATGATGGTGATGGTGGTGGTGACGATGATGATGGTAGTGATGGTGATGATGGTTAATGATGGTGGTGGTGAAGTTGGCAATGATGATCATCATAGTGAGGAGGATGATGATGGTGGTGGTGATGATGATGGGGTGACAATAATGATGGTGATGGTGGTGGTGGTGATGATGATGGTGATGGTGATGGTGGTGGTGACAATAATGATGATGGTGGTGGTGGTGATGATGATGGTGATGATGGTGGTGATACTGGTGGTGGTGATGATGACGGTGATGGTGATGATGTGATTGAGGAGGATGACAGATAAGAATGAGGAGAATCCAATAGATACATCTAAAATAAGTAACTACTTGTGTGACCCTCCTAATCACAGCTGGATTTAGATAAATTTGTCCATATTTATCAAGAACTCACTAAGGACCAGATGCTGTGCTAGGAATTTTTTCAAGAGAGGCTTCCACGTGTGCATAATAACTCAGCATAAGAGTATTCTCTGTGGCCTTGATGGTAGCAGCAAAATAGCAGAACTGTCCAAATACCCATCAGTAGAAAAGTGGTAGAGACTGGGAGGCTCTTCTGCATTCACAGCTGCCACATTCCCTCAGATCCCAAAGGCAACACCAGAAGCTCCCCTGGCATTTCTTCCCCTGCATCTCCCACTGCGTCTAGTGAGGCCAATGGGCAGGGACCAGAGGGTCTGCCTAAGGACAGGCTGGGCCCCACTGTCTGCTGTCTCTGAAAAAAAGCTACAGGAGCCACAAAATCTGGGTGAACGGGTGGGTGGGGGTTTTTAAGATGAAAAAATTCCCAGGTAGGAGGATAAGGAGAGGGGTAGCAGGATGGAGAAGACAGTGAGTGGGAAGAGCCTGGGCTTTGGGGCCAGATGACACCCAGTTCTATTCCTGGGGCCACCCAGGCCAGCTGTGCAGCCTCAGAACATTGGCCAAACCTCTCTGGGCCTCCACAGTCTCACTGTGGAAAAATGATGAGTGCCTTCCTCATTAGGATGTGTGGGTGGCCACACATATGTAAACTAAGACATTTGATGTATGACGCTAGTTTGTATCATAACATTTACTGTTGTAACCCAACTCAAATCCACCCCCACTTTTCTCTACTACCAGTTTCTGAACTGTGAGATGCCTAACAAGTTTGGGTATAAAATTTGGGGATCTTGGTCCCATTTTATTGAAAATATACTTCGTGGAGTTTAAGCTTTCTCCTTCCAGTAAACATAGAAACTTTTCAGAGGGGTCAGCCTGTGCTTTCTTCATTGGGGCTTTTTGTATAATGAGTGGAGCCTCCTTGTATTAGTCCATTTTCACACTGCTGATAAAGACATACATGAGACTGGATAATTTCTGAAGAAAAAGAGGTTTAACAGCCTCATGGTTCCATGTGGCTGGGAAGCCTCACAATCATGGTGGAAGGTGAAAGGCACATTTTACGCGGCAGCAGACAAGAAAGAATAAGAACCAAGCGAAAGGGGTTTTCCCCTTATAAAACCCTCAGATCTTGTCAGACTTACTCACTACCACGAGGACAGTATGGGGAAAACCATCCCTGTGATTCAGTTATCTCCACTGGGTCCTTCCCACAACATGCGGGAATTATAGGAGCTACAATTCAAGATGAGATTTGGGTGAAGCACAGCCAGACCATATCACTCCTGAATCCACATGAAAGACATGAAGTGTGCACAAGGGAAAAGGAAGCTTTGAAGCTGGTGAGCTGCTGGGGGTTACATGTTACTGCAGCACCACGCAGCCTATTCTGACTAATGCCTCTCCCATTTGTTGACACTGTGCAGTTAAGCCTCCTGGAACTAAGATGTGGCCTCAGACAAAGGTGGTATCCAAATTGACTGTGATTAATTCCACCTTCCAATTAAACATAAGCTCCCACAAGAAATCAGCCAGTATCACAAAAAGAAAAACAAAGTGAATCCCTTTCTTCCATTTCCAGGTTCTGTGATCTGGGACTCACTGGTGTTTAAATTCTCAAATGCTTATCCTTAGCTCCACTCCTAGCTTCCTCATGGGCTTCTGGAGGAAGGAGGATATTTGTCATTCACCGCTGCTCACTGCAGTTTCTTGACAGGGCCGCGGCATCTGACAGAAAATCAGGGGAAGGTGACCATTTGGCACCACTCCCACCAACTTCAGATTGCTTGAAGGCTGGATTAAGGCCAGGGTGAAATCTACAGGAAGGGGAAGAAGCCACTCCTCCAGGAGTGGCTCTCCCTGCAGGGGAGCTTTGTCATGCTCTAGGTGAACTTCCAACTCTTTAATTAAAAACTGACAGTTGAGGAAGCCCAGCTGCCTGCAGACCATCTGACTTTGGTTTGTAGCCAACTCCAACCCAGGTGGAGTGAAAGATGGAGTTCCTGAGCTCCTGATGAAATTAATTAAGAGAAAGCTGACAGGGAGATAGATGGAGGTTGCAGGACTCACAGAACCAGCCAGTGATCCATTTGTAGGGAGTTTGTGTTGGAGGCCACAAGCTCAATCTCCTGCCAGGGCTGCTTTGGTGACACAAAGTCCTCAGAACTAGCCAAGGGCTGTCCAGAAGGAATAGAGCCCAGGGTGTCGAGCCTTATAGCCTACCTGGAGAAATCGCATGGTAAGTGTTGACATCTGGTCCAGGTTCTTCTTAAACACCATGCAGGCCAAATCCATCAGGTCCAGGACAGACTGGGATGACAGGTCACTGCCTTGTGGCCCTGTCTGACAAGCTACAAGAACCGGTGCCCCTGACCACAGAGATCAGGATGAGGTGAACTCTATGGAAGCTCCCAGCTCAATCAGCCGAATTCACTGTTGCTTGTGGGCTGTGTGATGTGTGTGCATATGTGCATGCATCTGTGTGTCTGTATCTGTGTTTGTGCATGTGTGCACACCTGTGGTGCATCTGTATGTGCATGTGTGCATCTGTGTGTATGTATGTGCATCCATGTGTGTATGTGTGTGCATGTGTGTGCATCTGTGTGTGCATCTGTATGTGCATATGTGCACCTGTGTGCGTTTGTGTGTGCATCCATGTGTGCCTGTGTGCATGTGTGTGCATGTGTGCTTCTGTATGTGCATGTGTGCACATCCATGTGTGCTGTATGTGCATGTGTGTGCATCTATGTGTGCGTGTGCACCTGTGTGCATCCATGTGTGCATCCATGTGTGCCTGTGTGCTTCTGCATGTGCATGTGTGTACATCCATGTGTGCTGTGTGTGCATGTGTGTGCACTTGTGTGCACCCATATGTGCATGTGTGCATCTGCGTGTGCATGTGTACATCCGTGTGTGCATGTGTGTGCATCTGTATGTGCACATGTGCACCCATATGCACATGTATGTGCATCTGCATGTGCATCCATGTGTGCCCATGTGCATCTGTGTGTGCACATGTGTGCATTTGTGTATGTGTGTGTGCATCTCTGTGTGCTTGTGTGCATACACACATGCACCTGTTCTCTACCCATATCTCAAAGGGGGAGCCAGAGGATGCCACACAGAAGGCCCCGAGCAGAGCTGGACATGGAAGAAGGAACATCAGGCCTGATTCTTCTGCATCCCCCACAGCGTTTTTTCTGGGGATTCTAACCCAAACTGAAGCCCTTCAGCCTCACTGCATTCATCTACTTGCCCCAGGAAGCTCCAGTTCGAGCCATACACCACCCACGCCCCTCCAGAGCTCAGTGGCCACAGAGCCTCACCCCATTTTCCATGCATCTAAGCTGCCCAGGGCTGTGCTACAGTCAACCCCAGTAACTGTGATCAATGGGGTAGCAGCAGGCAGGGGAATGGGAGGAAGCCCATGGGATGGAACCCTTTCCTAGAAGAGCCCCTGCTTTCACAGGCCTTGTTTAGAGGGACCCCATTTACAGAGCTCTCCACCAAGAAAATGATCACCTGGATTTAACCAACGCCCTAAGAGGCTGCTGTCCCCGTCGCCATCATGAGTGCCATCGTTCACGAAATGTCTCCTTTATGTACAGGTATTTAAGCTGTGGGGTTTGGAAACCGGAGCATCACTGACAGAAGCAGGGCTGGTCAGCAACCTGCTGGGTGCTGGGTCCATCTCCCAAACAGCTTTGCCAGCACTCAGCAGTGCCTCAATCCTTGTTTATATCTGTCCCCCTGTGTTTCCTCCTGTACCCAGCCACTTCCCAGCTGTATGTTCCCTGTCTGGTCTCAGAGGACAGGTGGGTTTGCAACCCCTGGGGGAAGTAGAGAGCGCTGTAACCTCCTGGCTGTTACGAAACTGTTGCAAACCATGTCGCAAACCCCACTTGTCAGGAGCACATGTATTTCCACAAGGAGGATTCAAATGTTCAATAAAATATGCAAAAGTGTTCAAAACAAGGTAATTCAGCACGATGCAGAGACAGTTCATCCACCTGCATGCACACCCCCTCCTGCTTTTCGTAGCTGACAAACATCCCAAGCTGTAGCTGCACCCCTGGCTCTCACTAGGGACTACATTTCCCAGCATTCCTTGGAGAGACTACATTTCCTAGCATTCCTTGCAGCTAGGTCTGGTCCAGTGCTGGGTTTGGGCTAAGGAAGCAGCAGCAAAATGATGTGAGCAAATTCCAGCCCACAGATCTCTAAAGAAGCTCCTTCCTTGCTCACTTGCTCTTCCCCAACCCTCTGAGCACATGGTGCAGGGAGGCAGCTTTGGCCAGCTGATGAGAACAGACTCTGGGCATGGCGGAGACTTCAGTCTGTGACATGAGTCTCCCATCCCTCTCCCTCCCCTCAGGCCTTGCTATCCCCATGACACAGCAGTATTGAACCTAGGCCAATCCGTAGCCCCACAGTGGCCTCTAAGTATTCAAGTGAAAGGAAGGGTCACACACCTCTCACCTTAAATCAAAAGCTAGACATGATTCAGCCGAGTGGGGAAGGCATGTGGGACGTCGAAATGGGCCAAAGGCCAGGTCTCTCACTCCAAACAGCTTGCCAAGTAGTGAATGCGAAGGAAAGGTTCTTGAAGGAAATTGCAAGTGCCTCTCCAGTAAAACATGAATAAGAAAGCAAAAAGCCTTACTGATGATATGGAGAAGGGTTTAGTGGTCTGGATAGATCAAACCAGCCACAACATTCGTTTAAGCCAAAGACCAATCCAGAGCAAGGCCCTAACCCTTCAATTCTGTGAGAGTTAAGAGAGGTGAGGAAGCTGTAGAACAAACCTGGAAGCTAGCAAAGGTTGGTTTCTGAGGTTTAAGGAAAGACACCATCCCCATGGGATAAAAGTGCACAGTGAAGCAATGAGTGCTGATGGAGAAGCTACAGCAAAATATCCAGAAGATCTAGTGAAGGCCACTGATGGTGGCAGCCTAAACAGCAGCTTTTCAGTGTAGACAAAACAGTTGTCTATTAGAAAAAGGTGCCATCGGAGAGATCCAAGATGGCCACATAGCAGCAGCTCGGGATTGTAGCTCCCAGTGAAAGCGCAGAGAGCGAGTGGATGCCGAAATTGCAGACGAATTTTTGATGCCGACAGACTGGGAGATTCCCGGCGAAGGAGCCACACGGGTCGCCAGCGCAATTCTTTTGGCCGGCGCGGCGCTTCTTGGTGCGGCGTGTACGGGACTGGTTGCCCTTTTAGTCGGGCTCGGCTGGTCCCATCCCCACAAGGAGAACAGCAATTGGAAGCGCCGAGGACGGAGAAAGCACAGCT